>PVJC01020525.1:0-29065 GCA_004026665.1 Murina feae
AAGAGTGAGAGAGAGAAAAAGAAAAAAGAAAAGCAGGGATGAGCAGTCCCTGTGTAATTCTGGAAAAGAAAGAAACTTCCCAGCTAAATACTTTATTTAGCTTAAGCCTTTAATCCACTCTAACCTATGAGTGAGCAATACCCAGATCCAGTAAGGAATTCTAGAAAGTTTATGGCTTGCCCTTGGTTTATAGAGTTAGGCAAATAAATTTTCAAGATGTCAACCACGAATAATTTAAGCTTCCATCTAACTTTAGTTATAAGTTTTATTATATATACGTATGTGTGTGTATATGTGTTTACTATACCCAATGGTTAAACAAGATTTAACACATCAGAGGTTTAATATTATGTATCAGTTTTAATAAGTTTATAGGTAGTATTTTGTATTTTTATTTTGTATGTTTCTTCACTGACTTGGCTATAGCAAGTGTGTGTGTGTGTGTGTGTGTGTGTGTGTGTGTAAGCTAATGAAAAAATGCACCCATACCCATATGGTAAAATAGTGTCCAAGCTTGTTATAAATATGTTGCCTCTTTTATTTGAATCACTGCCTCTTCTATGGATGTTTCTGTTGACCTGACTTCATCTGTATAAATAATGAGAAAGGAAGTATTAAGTGTTATTGGCCCCAATGCTGTCTAAATGCCAGGAAAAGAAGATAATTGGGTAATGTGTTCTTCCATCCTTAGCTCTGCCATATTGACTGGGAGCAGCACCTGAGACGATGAGGCTCAGGGTCTTTTCTCATTTACTGTCTTATTTCCTTTGTTCTTTGCTTTTACTTGGTAATTGACACAGTTGGTATAACCAGAGAACTTTTGAGCACTGGGCACAGATTTTCACATCCAAAAATAAACAATAAAGAGTTCTAGCCAATTCCACTGAGTGGGGATGCTCAGAACAGTCAAGTGGGATGCAGCCCCACAACAAGCATGTGTTCAGTTGATAAATGTGGCCCTGCACCGATGAATGTGCTTCAGTGCTACATTTGGAACCAAATACAACCCTTCCCAACTTAGCACTTGCAGTTCCTCCCATTAAACCCTCCATGTTCATCTCTTTTTGTTTTTCTGACCATCTGTGCTCAGCATTCTACCATAAAATTAATAAATACTGTTGCTACCTAAACAGTTTTTCCTTAAATCAAAGAAGCACTTTTCAAATCTCCCAAATCATGTAGGACCAAAGCAGAAACCTTAGTTTCTGTCTCCCTTTGACCTAAGTTAGCAGGTGAATTGAGGCCACACATTTTTAGAATATAATTGTTTCTTACCAGCTTTACTGACATACAGTTCCTCTTTCAGCTCTTAAAACATATTAAAAAGATTATGGCTCATTTAGTTTCAACAAGGATTTGAGGTTCATTCATAATTGCATCAACTAGCCAGCAGTCTAAGTCCCTACCCAAAGTAGCACACATTTTAGACACTCATAAACAATTTTTTGAAGGAATTAATACATGAATACAGCATATTTCACTGATTTTTAAAAAATGCCTGACATAGCCCACTGGTGTGGCTCAGTGGTTGAGTGTCGAATTGAACCAGGAAGTCACAGTTTGATTCTCAGTCAGGGCACATGCCTGGGTTGTGGTCTTGATCCCCAGTGGGGGTTTGCGGGAAGCAGATGAATAGTGATTCTCTCTCATCATTGATGTTTCTCTCTCTCCCTCTCCCTTCCTTTCTGAAATGAATAAAATAAAATATTTTAATTAATAAAAGCTTAATATTGAAATTAACTGTTTCTTCAGGACAGGGTAAGCCACGCCCACCAGCCAATCAGAGTGGCTGTATGCAAATTAGCCCAGCCAAGATGGCGGTAGTGGACACACATAGGCCTCCGTGTGTCCGCTGCTGCCATCTGTTGCATTCCTGCAGGCCACACGGGAGGGGTGGGGTGGGGGGCGGGAGGAGGAGCTGCCCGCTGCCCCACACCTCCGTAGGCCCGAAAGCAACCCACGGCTTCGGACACAGGGAGGCCTAGGGGACACAGTTTAGGAAGCGCCCACTCCCCATGGAATGATCAGCTCCCAGAAGCAGCCTGGGGGACTCAGTTTAGGAAGCACCACCCCCCCCCCAATAGAACAATCCCCTCCCAGCAGCCTCCAGGACTCAGTTTAGGAAGTGCCCATGCCCTCAAGGAGAGATCCCCTCCCAGCAGCTTTGGAACCTTGCACATCCCCAGTAGTGACCCCCCTGACACACATCTGCAGTCTCAGGGTCTCATGGGTGAGTGATCCTGCCCCACTGGCAACTGCAGGGAGTCAGCCTCCAAATTTTCCTTGCCTCCAGCCCAGTGATTGGAGTGGGAACAGGGGTATCTGGGCAAAACTGCCCAGCAAACTTCTCACATTGGGCAGAAACTTATAACCGGGTTAGGGAGATAAATGGGTTTTGTTTAAAATCTTTACAAACCACAAAGGAAATGTCTGAAGTAGGTTTCACATCAGAGGTAACTTACAACTAATTTCTGAAGGCAAACTGCTACATTGCAGTTACATTACTACATAGTACCTTGTGGTCCAGAGGTTTCTGCAGCAGCAGTGTGAGTGCTCCCTGCCCTGGTTCCTCAGCACCTCGGGCAGGGCTTGAGCCCACCCAGGTAGGCCTTTTCCCTTACAGTTTTCACCAAGGCAGGCAGGTTTTGTAGACATAAATAGGAAGTGCCCACGCACAAGTCCTGAAGATGCCGAGGCCGGCAGAAATGACAAAGAAATTGGGAAAAGAGGAAAAGCAGAAACACCACCAATCCCAACATAGATCATCTTTTTCTTCAGATGATGGTGTGTTTCCATCTTCTTCGTCTTCTGGAAGCGAGACAGATTCAAGTACTGACAATTCTACCAACAGAAAAGTTAAGAGAAAGAGAGGACATAAAAGGAATAGAAGAAGAAAAGGAAAACAGGACAAAAGATGAAACATCAAGAAAAAGAAAGAGAAGGAAAAAAGGAAGACACACCCACATGATATCACCTTTCCAAGATCTCATGACATTCCTATTTAAGGAGTTTATTTTGTGATACCTTTAGTTTGCGTTTACATTTTTACTGGTTTGTCAAGACCACGGCAGGTAAAGTGTCCAATATGTTAAAGAAAAAACCCTATCTAATAAAGAGGGAATATGCAGGGGAGGGTAGTTAGGGGCGATCAGGCAGCAGGGAATAGTTAGGCATCGGTCAGGCTGGCAGGAGAATGCTTAGGAGGTGATCCTGTTGGCAGGCAGAAGCGGTTAGGGGCAATCAGACAGACAGTCAGGTGAGTGGTTGGGAGCCAGTAGTCCCAAATTGTGAGAGATGTCTGACTGCCGGTTTAGGCCTGATCCCTGTACCAGCAGTTGGACATCTCCCGAGGGATCCCAGACTGGAGAGGGTTCTGGTTGGGCTGAGGGAACCTTGCCCAGTGCACGAATTTCGTGTACCGGGCCTCTAGTATATCTTTAAAAGCGCATGACACAGGCCTAGCACATAGTAGGCATCTGATGAATGCAAGGTAAAATTAATATGCATATTTGAACAACCAGATGAAACAGATATAAGTTAATTATTCATAAATGTATTGACAACATTTATTTTTTGAGAAGCTTTTCTTTCCTGAGCATCATGCTAATTCTGGGTAAAACAGAGCTGCCATCTCTGATCTTGCAGAGTACATATTCTGGTGCAACAGAGTTTCGCCCAGTATTCACATTAAACATTGTGTGATGGAGAAAGTAACCTTGCTGTATGAGAGAGTAATTGAGGATTACTACTACATACCACCCTGAGCTAAGTAAGGGTAGGGACCCTGGGCTTTGAAGAGATGAAGACAATTCACAGGAAGATGAGAAGAGCAAATACTTGGAAAACAAAGGTTTGCCATGCCATGTAGATAAGTGTTTCTGACATAAAAAGTTATCTCTGGGGATAGCTCTCTTCCTGGTATAAGCCCCCATCTCAATTCTTTTTTTCCATCTCAATTCTTTTAGGCAGTTAAGGGAGAGGGGATAATAAGCTATTCTGGTATCTGTTGGATTCCAGTTGTCTGCAGCTCAAAAGAATCCACATGTCATTCATGGCACATTCTGGGGTAGTATATTCTCTCCCCTTCCCTTGGAATTCATACATGGTCACTTCTGCTACATACAAAGCAGGCCCTTAAGTCTAGCTCACACTCCAGGAGAGAGAGAGACACACCTTTCCAGGGAAGGATTATAAAAAATGTGTGGACAAATTTAAAAACCATTACACCATTGTCTCCTGTGACTCTGACCACATTCCCCATGGCGAGAAAAAGTCAGAAAATAGCACTCATCATTAAAAAAATGGTCTTCTTTACTCCAGTTAATTTTTATATTTATGAACTGAATAAAAAACTACTCAAAAGTAAAGGTCTGTTTTAAAATGTCTCCAATATTGACAAGTGCCTCAAAGCCAAAATGAAGTTGACCTCAAAGTTTGAACCAATGATGACATGAGAACTCTGAAAAAAGAAAGACTAGTTAAAATGTCCCTTTTATGCTTGTTAACACTGAAATTAAATCATACTATTGTTCTGAGGCTCAGTGACTAGCTATAATGTACATGATACCATCTAGAACACAGAGTGCACAAAATAGGTACTAATTAAATCTGGTATCATTTCAACAAAGAATGATGGCCAATATTTGAACCTTTATGACTCTGGAATGGCCACTAAAATCAGGGTAAGATGTTATCCTCACACAAATTAAAAACATATCACCATAAAATAATCATCGGAAGGAGCAATGTTATTTGGTCCTTGTCTCAATGGGTCTGTTGCACTGAAAAGTGTGCCTGCATTTACAAATGGACTACAAGATGAGTGTTCAAACCCCAGGTCCAGAGAATGTGGTCTTTCTATTTAAAGATTATGGGGCTTCAAGGCTTCTAGAGCAAGTAAGCAAGTATTAACTTAATTAAAACAGTAGAGGGTGAACGTCAAATAAAGCAGACAGTGATCAATAACCTTAAAAGAACACATATATAGTTTTTATTAGCACTAGGCACACATACAGAAATATATTTCTTCTATGTTTGGGATTTGGACTATAACCTTGAAATAATAGTGGTAAACTACTGTGTCAAAAATTCTTTTGAAATTGTCAATTCTCATGTAAATGACGATCATCATAAAAAAGGCACATTAAGGCCTCTCTTGATCATTTTCATCATGTTTAAAAATTACCAGCTCCAAAGGGTAGTAAAGCCAATAATTTATCAAATGCATATCAAGTACATTGGAATTCTAGGAGGGAAAAATGCATTAGATGTGGTTGTGTAAGGTTTCCATAATTATTACAACGGAAAACCTTTCTCCTTGAGGAAATCAGCAATTATTTTTTTAAATGATTTGAAGATATCTTCTCATAAGAGTCTTACAGAGTAAAAGGCATGAGTTTCAACATTTCTTAGATTTTTCTAAGGTTCTTCGGAGGAAGAAAGCAAGGAACTATCCCTTTGATATATGTTGTTACATTTTAATTAGTCACAATTTTCTGTTATGATATTCAAATTTCAAAATATTTATCAAAGACAAAGATCACTGAAATGACATGATACAATTAAGCCCAGTTAAATATACTGTATATATAATAAACCAGGACAAAAACACATTTTCCTCCTAAAACAATGAGCAACATTGCACTTTTGGTAACATTAGTATCTTTGAAGCCATTAATCAAAACAGTGACATTGCCCCAGCTCACCACTCAAACATGATGGTGCTAGAAAAAAAAAATCATTATTGACAGAGTTCTTTTGGAATGTAAGAGCATTTTAACTGAAATATAAAAACAGGGAATGTTTTTGACTCCAAAAATTTCCCCTTTGACTTAATTTTGTCTCTACTATTTGCAAAGCTGTTAAAATAACTGGAATGCAATTTTTCCACACATCTTTGAGAAAAATGAAGCTGAGACTAGTGGAAATCTTATGAGATGTTTGAACAGTTGAATGTTTTCAGGGGAATTTGTGCCATCACTAATTTGCTTGCTTTGGGATTTCTGCTGCAACCTGAAATCCAAGGGTGACTGGTGGAAAGCTTGGGGGAGAATTCCTGCTTCCCTGAAATTTCTAGAACTGGAAGCATTGGTGATTTCAGTGGTTTGCGTTTTTTTGTTTTGTTTTGTTTCGTTTTTGGTAAAATTTATTTTTCTTTTGAAATGCTTCTATTTAACATCACATAGTTATGAATTGCTACATTCATTTCTAAGGATAGTTTCCATATCAAAGCTTTGATGAAGTCCCAGAGGAAAAGGCCAAATGCAGAATCCAATGCTCTAAACATTGCTCACGCCATCATAGGACTTTCATGATGAAGTGCCATGAAGTCGTAAATAATGGTCTGCAGCAACACTGTGTATATGAGGCCAGCAAAGTGGTCAGACTAAAAAAGAGACAGTTTGGTTTATATAAAAATACTCTTGTGGTTATAATCAGTAATAGCAAACGAAATAGAGTGGGGGAAGCCTGTGAATGAGTTTTTATAAAATATTTTTAAAAGCTCATTAAAATTTACATTACTGCTCCTTGGGAACTGCAGCAAACTTGATAAATGGAGACCTTACTAAAGTTAAATTGTAGCTAGTTTGAAACAACAATGCCATATATTTTATAAAATTATTGCCTGTCTTTTTTGCAGACAGCAAATCTATACAGGGTCCAAGATTAAAGAAAAAAAAGAGGGGAGAAATGTGGAAATTTACCCACAGAGAATTGGAACACTATAAATGATTTAATTCTGAATTCTTTAAAACTGTAAATTAGAAACTTATACAGAATTCACAGCTGTGCTTGGGAAATAGTGAATTTTAAATATATGTGTACTCATCATTAAAATACCCATGAGAGATATGTAAAGGGAACAACTTGGTATCATTACAGCCTTGTCATTTCAACATTATAATAAAAGAAATTTCAGGCTCAATCAGAAAATTAATAACACAATGAATATTTTTAAATAGCCATGCCAGTCCTGGCCAGGTTGCTCATTTGGTTAGAGTGTTAACCTGATATGCCAAGATTGTGGGTTCAATCCTTGGTCAGGGCACATACAAGAATCAACCCATGGATGCATAAGTAAGAGGAATAACAAATTTCTCTCTCTCTCTCTCTCTCTCTCTCTCTCTCTCTCTCTCTCTCTCATCTATTTTTAAAAATTAAATAGCCATGCCACATTCCAATGAGTATATTTTAAATATTACAACTAATACCTAGATTTCAATGTTACTGTTTCATTCATTTATTTATTCATTTAATTAGTCATCATGGAGTATTTTTGAGATAGGCCAGCAAGCCAGGACAAGTAGAATGGGAAAACTGAGACAGATAGCTCAACAAACTGGCAGAGCAACTGACAGCAGATACAGAGGTCACCTCCCTAGAGATAACATCTAGGCCTCAGTTGTATTTCAGTGTCAGGCCCAGAAAAGAAGCAAAACCAGATGGGTGACACCAGGACCAGTTGCAATGACTAAGGACCCTCTGCCCTGACACTGACCAATCAGTGGAGACCAGGACTCTGGAGGAGCATACCTAAATAACTGACAAATATTCTGAAACCTCCCCTAACATTCCTGCCTCTAAGAGAGAGAGATAAAACCCTCAAGACAAAGGACGAAGTATAAACTCTCCTGTGGAGCAGCCTGGGCCATTCCTTTCCCCCATTCTTCACCCCACAGGTGTAAATCTCCTAAGCTCTAAGAGTCCCTATGAGACTAGCAATCAGGGGAGCAATGGGCAGTGGCAGCTTGTCCCAGGCTAATGGCCTGAACCTGTTCCCAAGGCCCCCTTTTCTCTGACCTCCCAGAGAGCTAAGGCAGCCCAGCCTGACTCTCTGTTGCTTCTTCTGTTCTAAACCCTTCCTTGTTTTACTGTCCTGAGCTTTAATAAACATTCTTTCATGCCCTAACCGGTTTGGCTCAGTGAATAGAGCGTCAGCCTGCGGACTGAAAGGTTCCAGGTTCGATTCTGGTCAAGGGCATGTACCTTGGTTGCGGGCACATCCCCAGTAGGGGTGTCCAAGAGGCAGCTGATCGATGTTTCTTTCTCATCAATGTTTTTAACTCTCTATCCCTCTCCCTTCCTCTCTGTAAAAAATCAAATATATATATATATATATATATATATATATATATATATATACACACACACACACACACACACACACACACACACACACACACATTCTCTCATAATCACTTGGACTGGTATTGTGAAAACTTTCTTTCATGAACTCAAGAACCCATACACATGAACTAGGCAGACCCTTTTAGCACCAGGTCTCCTGTCTTGAAACATTTTGAGCCTCAATGCCAGCCATAAATAATATAATACAATGGTATCAAGTGGGATCTGGTTCCTATCTGCATGAAGTTCATATTCTAGTGAAAGATCAACCAGCCTACCATAAAAAAAAAAACAAGAAAAAAATGTGTAGCAGTAACTGGGTATGAAGGAATTAAGCAATGGTTTCAGAAAGAGACTAACAAAGGAAGACCTATTTGGGGCAGGGTGATCAGTGACAGTCTCTCTGAGAGATATAAGGTGAAATCCAAAGTGGGGAAGTGAGGTGGGAATCATTTCAGAGAGGAGAAATGATATGAGGGGACCAGAAAAGACCAACTCTTCAAATATAATTGGCTAGAAAGGAAGGCAGTGAATGTGGAGGTTGCTGGAGGCAGATGTGGGATCAACAGAGATCTGTTTGCTTTTCAAAGTGAACACTAGAGCACATAATGTACGGATGAGAATGATCATTTGGAAAGACATTGATTTATGATACAGGAGAATGAGGGTTTAACTGAGGTAGCAAAGATGGGATCTGAGTCATGATGGAGAGATAGGACTTGATGGGAGAAGAACATGCACAGGAAGAATGCAGCTGTGAGCTGAGTAGCACAGGAGGAAGGAAGGGGAGAGGGTTTGTGTCTGGTGCTTTCTCTTTGCTGCTTGAAGGTCATCAGGTACAAGACAGGTTTGTGGGCTGTGTGGGAGAAATAAGGTAATATAAAGTCACGGGAAAGCCTCCCAAACAATGACATGTTTGGTTTGATGATTGTTGTGGAGGCTACCCTGTGTATGTACTATAGGAGGTTTAGCAGAATGCATGGCTCTACCAACTAGATGCCAACAAAACTTCCATCAAGTCATAAAATTCAAAATAGCATCCAGACATTGACATATATCCCCTGGAGAGAAAAGCTGCCCCCCTTTGAGACCCACCTCCACAGAGTAACTGCTAAAAAATAAAATATAACTAATAAGCCATTGTGAAGGTGAAATGGGATAAGACATATTCAATTCTTTCAAAAGGTGACAGAAAACAAGGGAAAAGAAACAAACAAAAGAGATAAACAGAAAACTGGGAAGAGGATAGATTTAGATCAGATCATATTAATCACTACATTAACTTTAGATGGCCTAAATATCTGATTAAAAGGCAAAGATTATCAAACTGAATCAAAATACAAGACTCAATTATATGTCATCTACAGGGAAAATAAATGTAACCATATAGATGTAGAAGTTAAAAGAGAAAAGATGAAAAATATATATACCATGCAAAAACTAAACAAGAGAAAGCTGGAGTAAATATATTACTAAGAGACAACTAGACTTTGCAGAACACAGTATATAGCCAGGGATAAAAAGACACTTTGCAATTTATCAATTCATTAATTCATCAAGAAGACAGACAACCTTAATGTGCTCATACCTAGTAATAGCACTTCAAAATGCATAAAACAAAAACTGACAGACACTCAAAAGAGAAATAAGAAATCAACAATTATTTTGGTGACTTTACAACTGATCTCTCTGAAAATGAAAGAAAAAAAAGTTTTAAAAAGTCAGCAAATATATGAAAAGTCTGAACACTCTCAACTATACTTAATTGCCATTTATAGATCACTTCAACTCTCATCAGAAGACATATTACTTTAAAATACATGTAAAACATTTACCAAATTTCTGGACCATGAAACAAATTTCAGCAAATTAAAATAATTAAAAGCATAAAAAACACAATTAGAACAGAAAGATACCTGGAAAAAAATCCCAAATATTTGAAATTAAACCCATGACTAATAATGCATGGATCAAAGGAGAAACTCAAAGATAATTAGAAATTAGCTTGACTTGAATGAAAAGGAAACAAAGCATAACAGAACTTGTGAGCTGCCACTAAAACAGTGCTTAGAGGGAAATTTACGGCAACAAATGTTTACTTTAGGAAATATGGAAGGTCTTAAATGATTCAGCATTACCCTTAAAAACTAGAAAAAGAAGGTAAAATTAAACACAAAGCAAGAGGGAAGAAAAAAATGTTAGAAGGAAGAAAAGCAACAAAATAAGAACCAGTAAAACAATAAAGAAAAAGCACTGAAATAAAAAGCTGGTTATTTTAAAAGAACAACTAATTTGATAAATGTCTAGTCAGACTAATTAAGGAAAAAGAGGAAAAAATTACTAGCATTAGGAATAAAGAGGTGTCATCACTACAGATTCTACATACATCCTCATAGCAACAAATATTATGAACAACTTTATGCCAATAAACTTGGTAACTTACATAAAATGGGAAAATTCCTGGAAAGACACTAAAGGGAAACAGAGTCTGCTGCCCTAAAATATGTCTCTTTGAGATAATGATTATTGTTTTAAACTGATTATTTTTAAGAAACAAAGGACTCAGACATAACCTCTGAACTTCCCCCCTAACTGCCTAAAAGAATTTAGATGGAGGACTTGCTCTAGGAAGAAAGCTATCACCACAGAGAACTATAGTTTAATATGAACTAGTGTGTGATGGACAGGGAGAAACGGGAGAAATGTAGCAAGGCCCAAGATTAATCAAGGGGCTCTCTGTGTTCCACAGTACAGATGGCTTCGCAAAAACTTGTTTACCAAACATTGGCTATTCCATCTCCATGTAAATTGCCTTCCTGCCCTTTGAAGTCCCAAACCATAACACCCTTTCTCCTCAGCTCAAGAATGACATGTAAGTCTGTACTAACTAATCTGTCCTCTAATCTTATATTGTTAAGGCACAAACACACACACACCCATACATAATACATGCTGAGCTTGGTCATTTTCTCCTATTAATCTGATTCATGTCATTTTAATTACTTTATCAGTCGAAAGAACTAAGAAAAGAAAGGGGAAATTTCCCCTTCCCCCACAATACAAATGTCTAAAGCTCACTCAAGAACTAACAGGTAATCTGAATAACACTGTATCTACTAAAATACTTGGATTTGTAGTTAAAAACCTTCTCATAAAGAAAACTACAGGCTCAGATGTCTTCACTGGGGAGTTCTACCAAATACTTAAGAAAGAAATAATGCATATTCTACACAAACTCTTCCAGATAAGAGAACACAGATGAAAAAAAAAAAGAGCTTTTACAAAATGCTAGTGGATGAATCCCACTATGTATAGAAGGGATAGCGTCTCATGAACAATTGGGGCCTGAGGGTGTTTCAACAGACCAAAATCAATATAATTCATTTTAATAGACCATAAAAGCAAAACCATGTGCTCAGCTCAACAGATACTGAAAAATAATTTGACAAGATTCAAAACCCATTCATCATAAAAATTCTCTAAACCAGAAATAGAAAACTTCTAGAACCTAATAAAGGTCATCCATGAAAACTGACAGCTAATATCAGACTTAATGGTGGAAGTCTGTCTGCTTTTCCTCTAACACTTCGATTTTTAACCTTTTTCATTTCATTGGAACACAAACTAATTGCTAAAATTCTGTGGCACACCAAAAATATATCATATTTTTTGCTGATCCGACAAAAAAGAATAGGTATAATTTTGATTCATTCACATTGGATGGCTATTGTTGTGTTGGCTATTGTCATTTTTTTATTTGACAATCTAAGGGAAAAGTGGTCAGTGCCTCCGCTAAATAGTCAGGTATTGGGTGCTTTAAAATTTGTTTGCAGCACATGAGTTAAAAATCACTCCTTAACGTAAGGAACAAGGCAATGGTATCCATTCTCACCACTTCAATTCACATTATTTTGGAGGTCCTAGTTCATGAAGCAAAGCAAGAAAAAAAAAGGATACAGCTTGGAAATAAAGAAACATGAATCATTATTTGCATCTGATATTATCTATATAAATAATCAAAATATCTACAAAAATACCTCCAGAATAAATAAGTGAATTCAGCAAATCCACAGGATACAAGATTGACATAAAAATAATTATTTTTTTATATAGGAGCAACAAACAGTTGAAAATTAAAATTTAATCATGTATACCATTTTCTAATAGCAT
This sequence comes from Murina feae, assembly GCA_004026665.1. Lineage (NCBI taxonomy): Eukaryota > Metazoa > Chordata > Mammalia > Chiroptera > Vespertilionidae > Murina > Murina feae. Next base: position 12,298 of record PVJC01020525.1, read on the forward strand.
GAAATCAGGAAATATTTAGAAATAAATCTAATAAAATATGTGTAAAATACAAAATATTAATAATACAAACATGCCTGAGTAAAACGAAAGTTTTCTTTCACTTCTATTGAGAAATGTGCTATTTCACACATCATAAAACTTAAAATTATTCAGATGTCAATTCTCCCTTAATGTCAATTCTTTGTTGGTTTGTTATTATCAGTAAGACATAAACCCATTCAAACCTACAGCACTTGGACTGTCACTCTGGCCTCAGTTCCTGCTTTGCCCTAGACTCTCTTCCTTTTATCATCCACACTCATTAAGCTCTGATCTGTCTGGAGACAGACTCTTTGTACAGAATTGCTATTTGAAATGCATCCTCTCTTTTGCCTCTTTGTGTCAATCAGGAATGCTTTCAGATGGGAAGTAACAGAAAAGCTGAGCACAGTGGTTTGGACAAACCAGGGTGTATTTTTTTTTCATGTAATAAGACTAAAGGTAGGAAGTTCAGGGCTCCTAAGGACTTAACAACAGAGGCTCTCTCCATCTTCCTACCCGCTTCTTTGAGGCCCATTGGGTTTCACCTCCTCTGCATCATCTTCCAGCATCACATCTGTGTACCAGGCAGATGGAGGAGGGAAAAGCCAGCAGTAGTTTTTTAATCCTAAAGCTTCATCTGCTTACTTCAGGAAGCTTACACCTCATTTGGCAGATTGTTACCAAACATGACTGAGGAAACATATTACCAGGATAGGTTTAATCAGTCCTGATACATCCCATGGGACCAGGGCAGAGGCTAACTTGCCTTGAGATCAGGAGATTGCTGTGAGATTCTTGAAAATAAAGTAAGATTCTGTTTTCAGAAAAGAGGAAGTGTCATGAATGTGGGTCTGCCCATTCCTATCCAACTCCTCCTACTCATCCCTCATAGTCCAAATGAGACAGCAACTTCTCTATGAAGTGCTCCTCATCTTGCTGCAAGCATGGTGGTTATTTTGCCTCCTATACTCCAACAACACCTGGAGTTTTTTTGTTGTTTTTTGTTTGTTTGTTTTTTGTTTTCTTTTTTAAATATATTTTATTGTTTTTTTTTTTTACAGAGAGGAAGGGAGAGGGATAGAGTTAGAAACATCGATCAGTTGCCTCCTGCACACCTCCTACTGGGGATGTGCCCGCAACCAAGGTACATGCCCTTGACCAGAATCGAACCTGGGACCTTTCAGGCCATAGGCCGATGCTCTATCCACTGAGCCAAACCAGTTAGGGCAATACCTGGAGTTTTAATTCAGCAGCATCACTTAACATAATTTCCCTGGGATATCTGTCCTCTGGCTTATTTGTCCTTCCTGGTCTGCATGCTCTTCAAGAGCAAATGGTTTCTGCATCCTCGAGGCCAAGACATAGCACAGACAGTGCCCAGTAAATGTGTTAAATAGAAAAGCTGGAGTCATGATCCTATGAATTAGAAAGCCTATATTGTTTTCAATTATGTAGTGCTAATAGCTTACATTTATGTAGCACTTTCCACCTGCCAGACATGCTACTGAAGACGGTAAATCCTGATACAACCCCATCAGGTACTTCTGGTATCCCCAAATTTACAAATGAGAACCTGGGAACACAGAGATCTTAGGTAACTTGCCTGTGTCCATGGTCACATATTTAACAAGCAGTGGAGCTGGTTTAGCTCTAGAGCTGATGCTTTTAACTGCTAGGCAATGATTTGCAGAAAACTACTCTGAGCTTTAACTTTATACACAACAAATTTATCACTCAAGGAAGCAGGATGCAATTCATCAGGATCATCTAACTGTAAGAAACCCTATTTTGCAGAAATATGGGATATCAAAATATCACAGACTTTTATAATCATGTACTCTAACTTTCTAACTCGTGCAATCAATTAGCCAACAACTAACCAAAAAATATTTTTGAGTGCTTACTGGACACTGAAAATATGGTGGTGAGCAAAAGAAGTCTAGTGGAATAAATCAATATTAAATTAGTTTACGAATACATAACTGAAAAATAACAACCATAGCATGACAGGAATATTCATAATGCATTGAGAGTGTAATGGGAATTACTAACTTAGATGGATTTATATTATCAGGAAATATATGTAAAGGCATGACTGAAGCAAATCCTGGATAATTAATGACTATCTCAAATGACAGTGCTACATGTAAAATAAAAAAATGTTAACTTCACTGAGGCATGGTAAGTTTTACTTATGAGGCTTTGGGATAGCATAAATCTTTCCTTTTAAGATAACTTATGCCACCTGACTCAGTGATCCTTACCATGCTCTTTACAGAGATTGTGCTTGACAGTTCACTGTCATGTGATCATGATGTTGTAGGACCATGAATGGACACATGAAAGATTTCAGGGGGACTCCATTTAATTGTTGTTCTTCTCTAATAAAATTTTCCCTTACACTGAGCTACTATATATATTAGAGTTTTGCTTCTCTCAGAATTACATGGAATTAGCCCAAATTAATATTATGACTTTTGTAAATTGACTATGAGGAAGGCCCATGTTCTTGCAGATCCACGTTATCTTGTTGGAGTTCTAGAGTTTATCATACTTTGGGATTCTGTCTTACTATACTAAGTAGGCACTCAAGCATCAGGGGTGTCTATCTAAAATATGACATACGAACAGACAATGAGAAACTGTCTAAATACAGAAGTCAATAGAACCAAGATAATTTCTTCCAGTAAGAAAAATATTTAGAAAACCAAATTTCAGCATGATAACAGAGTGTGATGACAAAACCAGAGGGGATGAACTGGATGATTCTAAGAATTCAATTGATTCTCCCCCTATAAAAATTGTCTTGAGCCCTGACCTTTTTGGCTCAATGGATAGAGCCTCGGCCAGCAGACTAAAGGGTCCCAGGTTCGATTCTGATCAAGGGTATGTACCTTGGTTGCAGGCACATCCCCAGTGGGAGGTGTGCGGGAGGCAGCTGATCGATGTGTCTCTCTCATTGATGTTTTTAACTCTCTATCCCTCTCTCTTCCTCTCTGTAAAATATCAATAAAATATATTTTAAAAAGTTGTCTTGAACCACTCACTCTTCATCATCCCTCCCCCTCACTCTACTTATGCCAACATCATTTCTTTACTGGACTCTATTGCAATGGCCCATTCACTGTCATATTAATCACAGAGACACAAATCTTATCATGTGGCATTTCGGCCTGAAATCCTTTTATTGGTATTTCATTCCTGCAACAAAACCTAAGAGCCTTCCCATGACTTTCGAGCCTCTGAGTGATCCAGACCCTGCCAACTGCTGCAGCCTCCTCTCCTGATCAGCCCTCATTCTCACTGAACATTTCCTTTCTTTTCATGCACATGACTGTCTCACTTTTGAGCATGCTCTTCACTATTCATGGACCATTCTCCTCCACAGGGTCTCATCCCACAAATGTTCTAGATAATTCCTACAGATTCATTGAAAATTAGCTGAGTCCTTACTTCCTCTAAGAAGACTTCCTTCTTGACTCCCCCTTAGTCTTGCTAAGTTGCTCCAGCTGTATTCTCTAGTAGTAACCTCCCCACCACCTCCAGTGTCTGTTGCACTAGACTGTATGGTTGATGAAGGCAAGGGTCTGAAGGGTCTGAAAGGGCAGAAGTTGTTTCCAACTCATTTATTATTGCATTCCAGATACTCAGTTGAATGCTTAAGATCCAGTAAATGCTAAGTAACATTTTTTAATTAAAAGCATACATTGCAATATTCATTAGTATCAGCTTCTGATACACTGATTATAGATATTTCTGTATGCCAAGGAATGTTGTGGTTCACTTCTCATTGTCCTTTTTGACCCAATGCCAAAGTATGACTCTCAGGTTGTCCTATATTAGAGGAAATCTCTGTATTCCTCTCAGATAAAATTTTCTATTTCTTGTTCCTTTTTGAAAACAAGAAAAGTATTTTCTCCAGTGAATATGATATTTTGCCATTCTTTATATCCTTAGTTGTGGAACTTCTGTTCAGCTAATCTTCAGGTAGTTCTCTAGTGTGGTTGTTCTATAACCTAGTTATTTTGATGTCCAATATTTTAAACTGCTTGCATTCTTAAAATTTCTTATATAATTCAGAGTTAAATCACCAGGAATTGTTTATCTTTATTATTTTTGATCATATAGACTGTTTTCCTGAACCAAGTGCATGGTCTAATTTTTATTCATGAGTACAAAAAGAACTGAGAAGATTAGGACAAATCACTCCAGACAGAAAGACAACACTCAGAAAGTTCCCTGACCTTACTGACTAGGAGATCCAACTTCATGTCTGAAGAGCACATGGGCTCAGAATTACGTCATCCATGTCCACTGTAATTTGAATTGTCAGGGGCATGGCTAAATATCGCATAGTACTGTGGCTAGAATTTAGTAGGAGATAATGGCTGTTGTGGGTTAAACATTGCTCCCAAGAGCCACTCTGGAGTTAGGGCAATCTCCACCCTTCAAGGATGACTTCACCCAGAGAGGAAAGATAGGAGGGTCTGGGGACAACTGGCTGCTCCAGAAACACTGTCATGGGCACCTCACATTTAGTGGGTTGATTTATGGGTTTGACTTATGGGGAAGAAGGAAAGCATTACTTGAGAAGCTGCTATGAAATCTGCTGGACAACAGTGAGCCTACAGTTAACAATACTGTCTTATGCATTTAAAAATGTGTGAAGTGGGTGAAGCTCAGGTTAAGTGTTCTTACAAAAATAAAAACAACCATCACTGGAGTAAAACCCCAGCAGCAGGAGGAAAATTTGGAAAGTGATGGTTATGTTTCTTACCCAAGTAGGGGTGTGTACATATGTCAAAACTCATCAGATTGTACACTTTAGATTTTAAAACTGATAAGCAGTGTTTTGCATGACAATTATACTTTGTAAAGCCATTTTTAAAAATAATCTCTGTCTTGCAAATAACTGTTGGCAAAGTCTTCACTATCCCAGTGGCTCAGATGGAGAAACATGGTCTTAATTATAGTACAAATTATAGTACTTGTCCTTGCTGAACTCAGCCCTGAGGATTCTTTTTCTTAATAATATATTTTTAATTGATTTTAAAGAGGAAGAGAGAGATAGAAACATCAGAGAGGAAGGGAAAGGGAGAGAGATAAACATCAATGATGAGAGAGAATCATTGATCAGCTGCCTCCTGCACACCCCACACTGGGGATGGAGCCCACAACCCAGGCATGTGCCCTGACTGGGAATCGAACCCTAACCTCTGGTTCACAGGTCAATGCTCAATCACTGAGAAACACTGGCTGGGCAGCCCTGAGGATTCTGATTAATGAATCAGGTCAACCTGAAGATAACTTTCCTACTGTGATAGATCTGTGCAGAAGCTCCCCCTACACCCGCCCCCTCCCCCCATTCCACTTCATCATCTGGTCATTTTTATGATCAGAAACTGGCTTGGGAGGAGCTACACAGTTTGTAATGGAATCAAGGAAAGCTAACTGCCAGTGGGGGCACTGACCCCACAGCAAAATGAGATTGTTTGGGCAATGTTTTGTGCTCTCACGTGGCCCTCCTCACTCTAAGACTATTCAACTCTGGGCTCTACTCACAGTAGAGAGTTGTTGGGATATCACAAAAGACTCATTACTGGCTCATCACCTCTGTAAAAGCTCTTCACTCTGGACTTGAGAAGATAATTGGTGGAAGCTACCAAGATTTACTTTTTTCATATTTGTACTTGGACTACACCGAAATTACCTAACAAGTATTTTGGTCTTTTCCTTTTGAAACGATAATATCTCTGTAAGACCAAATATTCTTTTTTTCCCCCTCATCTAAAGCAACTTTGCTTTTCTGTTGCTTCTGTAAAGGAAATACAGTCTTTGATGCTTTAGCATCCTGTGAAAATAATGAAGATTCATTCCCAACAGCAATCTGTACCTCATCTCTCTTATTCTTCCACATGCTCTTCTGGCTACTCCTTCCAGTTGGTATCATCCGGCTTACATCACCATGCTGGTAAGCAGCTCATCAGGTTGTAGCACATGGAGAGAGCCACATGCTGGGCACACAGTTTTGTGTTTACCTATGATGCTATATGCCCTCCTAGACTCATATCAAAATTAAATGAGAAAATGCACACAAAGTACTTAGTAAGAGATCAATAAATATTCATCATTTCGTGATTTGTGTACCTCAATAAGTATCATACTCATTGAGACTTCTTTTCCTTATGACCAGTTGTGGTCATCTGAGAGTTTAGATATTAGCCTTAACAGATTTTGATAAAGGAATCCTTTATACTTAGAGAATAAAAAAGGACTCCCAATCCTAACCCACCTTCACTTCAGGGCTTTTCTTAGAATTCTTTCAGGCATCTAATTCTGGACCATGTACATCCTAGCATACACATTGCACATCTTATTCAGGCAGACTAAACTCTGCCCCCCAGTACCCAAACCCACACAGCACGAAACATTGCAAAAGGCAAGCAGTCCCTCCCACTACAACAGCTCATTTGTGAATCTCTAATTATGGGTCTGTTTGAAAAGCCTTCATGTAGACTGCTCTGCTAAACCATTGCTAGAAAAGGGAAACAAGAAGGTGGTGGCTTGAAATGTGTGTGCATGTCCTCAGAAAGGGCTTCAACATAGGTTTGTCTTCCAGTGTGACCCTCCTTCCCCCACCAGAGACAGATTACAGCACCTCCCGAACTGGCCAGGGTGCCAGTGCTCATGGGTGTCTGTGATGTGGGAGGCAAGGCCAAGAGTGCTTTGCTCCCCTGGTTTTAGGGAACTAATCCATAATGAAAGACCCCTGGAAAGCTGTGATGCCGAAGGCTTCAGGTGTAATGCATGGCATTGCTGAGATGATAGATGGGGTAGCTAATGTTTAGGAAAGAAAGCCAGTCCAAACAACATGTTCACCGATTTCCAAAACAAAGTCAGTTTTCCTTCCTAAACACAGGCTCTTGTTTTTGTAATCATATTTACAATGATCCCAGGGACTTGGCTGACAGCAGAGGAAAAAGGAAATCAGATCTAAAGGGCAATGTTGACTAGACTGTGGTTCTATTTTTAGACATCACAAACTGATGTCTGATCTGAAATGCTCCTACACACTCAAGTGACATATTATAAAACAGTCACACACAGAATTGAGGCGTGCAGGTGTTAGTCACTGAAATCAGTTACCTGAGCACATTCATTCATCTACAAAGGATGTGATCTTTGCATAGGAATGTGACAATTCTCACTATTTCTAGAGATGTCATGTAGCTGCTGCCAAGTAAAATTACCTTTTCTGTTACAAAATTGAGGTTCTCCATTCATTTACTCATCCTTTCTAGGGGTTTTGCTACTTATGGACAAGAGCATTTCCCATCTGGAACTTCCAAACAGCTTCATATTTGTTTGACCTTCAACTGTCGTTCTTGAAACTATAAATGTTTCCAGCCATACTGTCTGTGGTTATGAAAATCACATAAAAGACCACAGCAGACAACTACACTTCAGCTTTCTTATTACTCTAGTTAGAGGTCACAAACTTGTGTCCACATATCAAACATACAAAGACATGCTTGTCTAACACGCAGTTATTTTAAAATTGAGACAACATTTAAAAAATAGTTGTATACAAACCCACATTTCTGATGTGTTTCAAAAAATTTTGAATTCCAGAGCTTAAACCTATCTTCATGAGTGGAGCTGAGGAGCAGTGACTTTAGATAAGATGTAGACTTCCCATACAGTCTCAGCCCAACCTCAACCTATTCCACCCACCCCTTTACTTGCCTGTCCTTAAGGCATTGAGACCTTGACTCCAATCTCCTTCCACCCCCTTGTATCCGCCTCCTTTTTGGCTTCCAACCTTGATGGATAGTTGGTCTGAAAGAACTTACTCTCCATCTGACCTGACAATCATGAAGGTCTCAATTTCTGATCCTCCCGCCCCAGGTACACAAGTCAAAACAGAAGAGCCGTCCTCTCACCCACACCTTGTAAGGCTAGAAGGATGACAACAACCAACCTCCAGTGTCCTGTGATCCCAGGTTTTCAAGAGAGGGAGAATGTGACACAGAATTTCTAACTGCTAGGCAGGATGTAGGGAGAGGATGTTTGGGAATTCTACTTTTAATAACAGAATAAATTCTATAGCAACTTTCCTAATGTGCTAACATAATTCATTGAAGGGAATACCTCTTGATAATTAGGTATCATATTATCAAAGATACACTCTACAAAATGAGAACTTACAGATGTTGCTGCAAGCAGTGTAATTCAGTACAACCTGTCTGGAAAACAATTTGGCAATGTGCATCGAGTCTTAATAAGTTCTGTGCCCCAAGTATTTTCATTGTAAAGACTCCATTTTATGGGAATAATCTAATATGAAGGCAAAAATGGCTTTGCAAAAATGCCTAGTCAAGCATTATTTATGATAACAAGAAATTGGGAAAGATTTAAATATTCATTCTCCAACTGAGTTATGGTACAACTAGATTGTGGTACATCCATTAAAAGGAACATTAAATAGCCACTGAAGATGGTTTTGGGGAAGTAATTTGAATCATAAAGGAGAGACATTCATGTTAGACTACTTAGGAGGTTTTTTAAAGGCAGGTTATATAATTTCTTATTCAGGGTGATCTTAATGACATTTATATGTTTTTGTAGGTATGTTTTATGTCTCTGTAGTCGAAGTAGGAATAGTGTAGTAGTAAACATTAGGGACATCTGTCTAGGGGACAGTAGTTCTTTTTCTCTGACAAATGACCCACAGCCTCCACACAGGGCCCCCAGCAGTCATGGTGTTCCATATGAGTATTCCTTCATCACTGCTAATTGGACCATGGGTGGTCTCTTGGCACAGCTCAGGAAAACTGATTGACTCCCCTAGGAACCTGGGCTTGTTCTTGATAAATGGAAGGAAGAATAAGGTGTAGAGTTGAAACCATGTTACACTAGCTGCATGCCAATGCAAAGAAAGCCAGGCTGAAAAAGAGAGAAGGAGGGAGCCTGCACTACCAAAGTTCCCACTTGCTTTCCAACCTCTGGTTATAACACCATCTATAGTGCTGCTGTCATTAAAAACCAATAGAATGTGGGATAAACAATATGCATAAAAAACAGAGCCACAAGAGCTTTTAAGGATGTTAGTAATGGCAAGAAATTGCATAGAATGCTTATTTTCTTTATATTTTTCTGAATCAACAGTTTCTAAAGGGAGTAACATTTCCATAATAAAAATGAAATAATAGTTTATTATGAGAAGGAAATATTTATTTATAATCTAGAGGCCCTGTGCATGAATTCATGCACATTGAAAGAAAATTAATTAGGAAAAATATTTTAATATCACCTTTCTCTATAATAGAAGTGTCCACCAAATTCACAATGTACAATGACAGATGGAAATGCATGCATGCGATTGGTGCCAGCTAGAGCTTTATATATACAGATAAACTTGCTTACTTAGACCTGCTTTCTGATTTAGCTAAACTTTTTCTAACCCAGTAAAGCACCCTAACTTCTCTTCCAGGTAATTGTTAGCAACACAGCAGTAAATATCAATGTGAAGCAGATTATCATTGTAGATCATGCAGGGAGAACAAAGGGTGGAATATTTAACTATAGCAGTGTTTGACTACATTCTGCACAGTGAGAAAACCTGAAGTCATTTTCAAGTTCCACCATTTCTTATCTTTTCAGTTGGGTCAAGTTTCTAAGCTTTCTAAATCTTCATATTCCAGCTAATGAAAAGAAAATAGGATTCCACCGAGTTTCCTATTTACCTACTCCAGGACTTCTGTGAGGATCAAATGAGATGAGGCACATGAAAATGCTTCACAAACATTTGGTTAAAGTGTAAAATGTTTGCACCTGGCTATAATGCAAGTCGTGTTTCTGGGCTGAAGAAACTGCAAGAAGGCTAGATGCTAGGGAGAGGAAGCCAGGTGTTGCCATATGATGTCATTACCTGGCCCCCATAGCCACTATTCCTGGGCTGGGTTGGGCTGTGGGCCACATTTTGTGTCATAAAGTCTTGGCAGTGCTGGTTGCAATTTGGTGGGCTGTTGCTCCAGGCTGATGGTGGGGCCTGTGTCCCACTTGGGGGAAGCCGAGTGTTGCTTTGTCAGCACCAGGTCCATGGTGCTGTTTCTTTGTAAATGGCCAGTGTGCATCAAGGCAGCCCCTGCATTGAGCATCTGCCTGCCCCCTGGTGGTCAGTGCGCATCATAGCAATCAGTCGGATGGTTGGAGGGACACTTAGCATATTAGTCTTTACATATGTACTAGGGGCCCGGTGCACAAAAATTTGTGCACTCGGGAGGTACCTCAGCTTGGCCTGTGCCCTCTCACTGTCTGGGACCCCTATGGGGATGTCCACCTGCTGGCGTTGCTGGCCAGCCTGGGTGAGGGGTTGATGGCTGTTTGCAGGCTGGCCAAGTCCCCCAGTGTGGACTCTCACCCCATTGGGGTGTGGCCAGCATGGGTGATGGGCTGAGGGGTGCTTTCAGGCTGCCCACAGCTCCCATTGACCCAATGTCCCAGCAAGGCTGGCTGGAAGCAGGTTTCTGGGGTTTATCTTCTATAATTGATGCACTGTTCCTTTAAGCTGAGGCCTAGTAACGAAGCCTCCTCTGCTTCACCTCGTGGCTTCTATAATGAGACAATATTACCCTTAGTAGTCAGACCAGGCCTGCTGTTTCCTTCAGCTCCCAAGGCTTCTATAATTGAGACTTTGTTGCAAATATGTTTTGCTGGAGCCAGGATAAGCCGAGCTGGCCCACAAACAGTTTCAGTTTCACTCCTGCTGCAATGGAAGCTGCCGTTTCCTCAGGTCCGTGAGTGGCGGCCTCCATGTTGTCGTGTAGCCTCCGGCCTTTCCTGCTCCAGACCTGCTCACAGGTTGTTGGTTTCTGACGCAATGCCTGCTGGGCTCATGTTGCCAGGGTTACACTGCCAGCATCCTGCCCCACCACTATGGGTGCTACCATTTTTGTCCCGGAGTGATGGTTAATTTACATATTACTCTTTTATTAGATAGGATATATATCTAATCTAATAAAAGTGTAATATTGAAATTGACCATCCCTTCGGGATGCCTAAGCCATGCCCACCAGCCAATCAGAGCGACTGTATGCAAATTAACCCAGCCAAGATGGAGGCCGCCACTCACAGAGCTAAGTAAACAGGCAGCGTCTGTTGCAGCAGGAATGAAACTGTTTGCGGGCAGCTGGCCTTCTCCCGGCTCCAGGCAAGAACATATTTGTAACAATGTCTCAATGATAGAAGCCTCTGGAGCTGAAGCAAACAGCAGGCCCAGCCCCACTACTAAGCGCAACATTGTTTCATTATAGAAGCCAGGAGCTGAAGCAGAGAGGAGATTTCGTTACCTTCGTTAACTGCCTAGGCCTCAGCTTAAATGAACAGTGTATCAATTATAGAAGGTAAACAAACCCCAGAAACCTGCTTCCAGCCAGCCTTGCTGGGACATTGGGTCAATAGGAGCTGTGGGCAGCCTGAAAGCCTGAAAATGCCCCTCAGCCCATACCCACGCTAGCCACACCCCAATGGAGTGACGGATGTCGCTGAGGGGCTTGGCCAGCCTGCGAACAGCCATTAGCCCCTCACTCAGGCTGGCCAGGTACCCCAGTAGGGGCCCAAAACCTGAAGGGACTGTGGGCAGCCTGAAAGTCTGAAAAAGGCCCTCAGACCTGCACCCAGGATGGCCACATCCCAATGGGGTGAGGGACCCCACTGGGGGGCTTGGCCAGTCTGCAAACAGCCATCAGCCCCTCACCCAGGCTGGCCAGGTACCCCAGTAGGGACCCAGGACCTGAAGGGGCTGTGGGCAGCCTGAAAACAGCCCTCAGCCTGTAACCAAGGCTGACCACACACGCCAGCAGGTGGACATCCCCAGAGAGGTCCCAGAGTGCGAGAGGGCACAGGTCGGGCTGAGGGACTTCCCGAGTGCACAAATTTTTGTGCAACAAGCCCCCTAGTGTATGTATGTATGTATGTGTGTGTGTGTATGTATATATATACACACACATATACATATACATATGCATATACATATACACATACATACATACATACATACATACTAGTAGCCCAGTGCATGAAATTTGTGCACATTAAAAGTGGATTAATTAGAAGAAATATTGCTACTTGCCCTTTTTCTATAATAGAAGTGTCAGAAATGAAAGAAAATCAGTAAAATGTATATGAAAATCTTCCTCCTGTCAGAGTCTGGGGTGCACCACAGAACCCAGAGTCAAGTCCTCACCCACCCACGTGCACCTCAAAATTGTGTGAGACCCAGACCTGGCCAGTCCCCCCTAATTGGGCTAGATTCAGACCCGGCCGGTCGCAGCCTTTCAAGCCCTGCCAGGTAGGGGATGCAGCCTCAGGTCCTCTTGGGCACCAGGGTGGGTGGGGGTATGGCCTGAGGTCCCCCAGCCTGGCACCAGGGCAGGGGGCGTGGCCTGAGGTCCCCCGTCAAGCTCTGTGGTTGGGAGGCATGGACTGAGGTCCCTTGTCAAGCCCCATGCAGGAGGTGGGGGGGACTCACAGCCTCAGGTCCCTGCTGATTGCTCCTTAAGGCTTGTAATGGGAACTTAGCCTCAGCTGTGGGTGCAGCCATCTTTGTGGTGGAGTGATGGTCAATTTGCATATTCCCTCTTTATTATATAGGATAAATGTGTGTGTGTGTGCGTGCGTGTATCTTTATCTTTATCTTTATACTAGGGGCCCGGTGCATGAAATTCATGCATTGGGGGCAGTTCCTCACCCCAACCTGCCCCCTCTCACATATTAGGAACACTCAGGGGGTGTCCTACTGATGGCATAGGCCTGCTCACTGATCTCCTTGGGGAGCAGGCCTAAGCCACAGTCTGGCCTCCCTTTGTGGGAGGTGATCAGGCTAATCAGGGGAAACCACCAGCCCCATCACCCCGCTGCTGAAGCCACTGCCAGTCACCGCAGCCACCAAGGTGTTTTCATCAACACAGATTCTAGTACCTTCACCATGAAAAAATGACAACTTTATTTAGGCATTTTTAAGATGTGTCTGTCACAGGATATGACATTTATTTCTTTTTTTTTAATCCTCACCTGAGGATATGTTTCCATTGACTTTTAGAGAATGTGGAAGAGAAGGGAAAAACAGAGAGAAACATTAAAGTGAGAGGAACCCTTTGATTGGTTGCCTCCTGCATATGCCCTGACCTGGGTCCTTGCCAGGGAGGAGCCTGCAACCTAGGTACATGCCCTTGGTCAGAATTGAACCCAGACCCTGCAGTCAGCAGGCTCAGGCATTATGCACTGAGCCAAACTGGTTAGGGCAGGATATGACATTTCTTAGCCCTCCAGCAGCAGACCTTAATATTTTTTCTCCAGGAGTGTGGTGGAAAAACCCTAGATCACCTTTAGGGATTCTTATTACCCAAGTTACTAAGAATATTACCAGTGGCATACAGGGAGCTTAGTCAATGAGCAGTAAGAAAAGATGTTTCCTCTGTAGTTCACTCAAATCCCCGGCTCCACCCCTGCCCCTCCAATCCCAGCTCCACCCCTGCTCAGGCCTGTAACCTCTGGCCAAGGATGCAGGCCTGGGCAGGGGACCCCCAAACCCCTCCGATCACCAGCTTCACAGAGGCGAGGCCTCTGTGATCACCGGATCTGATCGTTCCCCCTGCCGTAGCCGGTTCTGCCCTTGCTCCACTGGGAGCCTCTGGCCAAGGCTGCAGGCCTGGCTGGGGACCCCCAGACCCCTGCTTTGCCAGCTCCACCAGTGCCCAGACCCCTGTGATTTCTGGCCTTGCCCCTGCCCAGGCCTAAGGTCTCTGGCACAGGCCTTATGCCTGGGTAGGGCACCCTCATACCTCTCCAATCATGGGCTCCACCCTTACCCATGCCTGAGGCCTCTGGTGAAGGCCTCTGGCCTGGGCAGAGCACCCCCAACCCCCTCTGATTGCCTGTCCCACCTCTCAGGCTCCCCCTCTCCCCCGTCACCTGCCTGGCTAACAGGCCTGACCATTTCAGTGGCGGTGCTAACCTAGACTGTGCGCCTCTATCTTATGACTATGGGTGCCTCCATCTTGTGTCCTTGGGGGTGGCTATCTTATGGCTATGGGGGCGGCCATCTTGTGGCCACGGGGTGGCCATCTTTGTCACGGAGTGACACCTAATTTGCATATTACTCTTTTATTAGATAGGCTATCTTTTCAAGAGAAAGACCTTCAGTACAAAATCTGCTACTTAAATATTCTCAAATGTAACTCCAATTTCCATCAGGAGCAAAACAGCCCAGTATTAGATAGTTGGTAGTTTTTATACAAACCCAGTGAGATGTCAAGCTAACCAAACCCTGGATGTAGATTATGGGCCTGCAGGTCTAAAGAGAGGGAAGAGCTTCTCTCATGTCGATGATTGGTTTGTGAGTGGGCATGTGACCCAATATGGGCCAGTGAGATTAAAGAAGAGGTTTATAAGAAAGTTCTATCCCAGAGCAGTTGCCACCACCTTTATCCCAACTCAAGGATGAATCTGACACCTAATAGAGGAAAAGTAGGAGAATTTCAGGCAAGTGGAGCTGAAGTTGCTTAGTTACTCCATCCATGAAGCTCCATTTACTTCTGGATTTCCAGCTGAACAACTCAATAGCCTCCACTGTGGTTTATTCAGTTTGGATTGATCCTTCTGTCTTTCTGAGCCAAAGCTTCCTGACATATCTATGAATTAAAAGATATTTCCATATAACACCATTTAGTAAGATCTAATCTAGCATTTTATGTATCTCTGTTTATCTAGAACTATCCTATGTCTCTAAGTCAGTTTCCTTTATTTTCTGCATATTTTAATGTGGCTCATCTCATAAATAGCACATGTATAGAACCTACTTAAAATATCTGTCAATAAATCTATTTCTTCTAGTTCTCTTTGACCACACTCTTATATTCTGCTCACCCTTCACCCTCCCTCTCCCACCTTTCTTTATGCCTCCACACCCCAGGATTTATGCTGCCATTCTGCCAAGAAGTCGCTCAGCCTGGTCTCTATCCAGTGTCCCCCAGCTTGCCTCTTGGGAACTGACCCCTGGAATGTGTCACTTGCTACCTTGAATTGACCTTTGGAAGTTAATACAGTCTACAATTATTTATTCTGTTGTGCTGGGTCTGTGTTGGTTTATTCCAAATAGCTTATAAAGAGAGAGGTATAATTTAAATAAAATCAAACCAAAATTTTCATGTGCTTTAGATTCCAGAGTGAAGTGGTATAATCAACATCAGTGATGATGCTTCTGAAGAAATTTTAGCTGTGAGAGCCCTTAGAAGATTTGATTTTACGAAGTCCCTAGTAAATCAGTCCCACTCATGTAAAATATTTATTTGAGGTTTTATATTAGTTTTGTCTGCTAATCAGTTGAAAGGAGAAATGTAAATGGCAGAGAGTGATTTAAATGCAGAGGCCACAGGAACATACCACTGTATAAATTTTCCCAGGAGTAAATTAGGGAAAACTGTATCTTAGACCACACCTTCCCTCCCACCCTCTAGTATAATACAAAGGAGAGAGTTCTGCACAATAGCAGTTGATGTGTTTTCTAGATTTCCAATCAGTTTAATATATAATGTAAGTTTTATTTAGATAAAAACTTGTTTTTCAGACTCTTGATAGATTTAAAGATTTTGAATTCTTTATAATAAGGTTTTTACTTTATCTTCCCCCATATTCCTGGCTTTTGGATAATGGAGGTATAGGTGCCTAGCATAGTACCTGGTATATCACAGACATTGAAGAAAAGTGAGTCCATAAGTATCAAGTGGGTTGTGGTATCACTGAATTGAAACAGCAGATTAAGGCGTGTTTCTGGCACTTGAGCAATGCTACAAAAATAAAGCTCAATTTTCAGAGCTGATTTGGCAGGACTCAAACTGTAAGAAGATTAAGTTACACGTGATAGAAGAGTGGAATTAACTATTACCAGAAACAGAACAAGGTTCCCCAATGGGGGGTAGGAAACTCTGTGCTCACTAGCTATTATCGAGGAAGCAGTATTCTGAGTGGGGCCAGAGAGAAGCAGTGGCAGTTAACACTCCCACTTTAAAAGGAGCCTCCAGCCCAGCCTGTGTGGCTCGGTGGTTGAGCATCGACCTATGAATCAGGAGGTCATGGTTTGACTCCTGGTCAGGACACATGCCTGGGTTGCAGGCTCAAGGCCCAGAGTGGGGCATGCAGGAAGCAGCGGATCAATGATTCTCTCTCATCACTGATGTCTCTCTCTCTCTCTCTCTCTCTCTCTCTCTCTCTCTCTCTCTCTTTCTCCCTCCTTCCCTCCCTCCCTCCTGTCCTCTCTGAAGTCAATAGAAATATCTATACTAATAAAAGCGAAATATTAAAATTAACCATTTCTCCGAGACGGGGGTAAGCCACGCCCACCAGCCAATCAGAGCAGCTATATGCAAATTAGCCCAGCCAAGATGGCGGCAGCGGCCTCCCCGTGTCCGTTGCCGCCACCTGTATCAGGAACTGTCCGGAGGGGTGGGGCAGGTGGGGCGGGAGGAGAGAGCTGTCCGCGCGCCCCGAACCTCCACACCAGAGAGCAATCGGTGTGGCGGCGGCGGACACGGGGAGGCCTGCCTCCCCGTGTCCGCCACCACCACCTGTATCAGGAACCGCCCAGGAGGTGTGGGGCGGGTGGGGTGGGAAGAGCGAGCTGTCCGCGCAGAACCTCCACAGCCAAGAGCAATTGGTGTGGCGGCAGGCCGGGGACAACGAACCTCAC
>PVJC01020526.1:0-29108 GCA_004026665.1 Murina feae
TGGGTACCAGTTTCTGCTGGTTCAAGGTAGTGAGGCCGGTTTATTTAGACTCTCACATGGATGCCCCTGGTTTTGGCGAAGATGGCCAATTTAAGAGTTCCAGTCTTTTTGTGAGGATATTTTTATTTTGTTGACTTACCTTAATGAGTAAGTTATTAGGTAAGTCTGGACAATATAGGAACTACTTCTTCTAGAATCAACTGAAGAAGTAAAGTTTGGCTAAGTGAGCCTTCTCATTGTCCTTAGTGTACTAGCAGTGAGTCACATGCATGATTGGTTTCATCCCTTGGATATCTTTAGTCTGAGTAAGAAATCACAGTTATGCTAGCAGTATTTTTTTTTCTAGTCTACTCCCCCTGATTCCCTCCTGCTCCCTCTCCCTGTTATCATTGTCTTCCTCCTACTCCCCATCCTCCTGTACCTCTTGCTCCTCTACCTCTTCCTCCTTTCTCCTCTCCTTCTCCTTCTCCTTCTCCTTCTCCTTCTCCTTCTCCTTCTCCTTCTCTTCTCATTCTCATTCTCATTCTCATTCTCATTCTCATTCTCCTCTTTCTCCTCTTTTCTTCTTCAGTGTTTAAGAATGGAACATTTACACAGTTCTGGATAAAGTATTATCTTTTTGCAGTAAGTTTTTTCTCTTTCATTCTTCCATCTTTGACTCCTAAATGATGTTTCTTCCATATGTAATATGTAACTATGCTATCTTCTCTGTGACCATGGAGCCTTATAAAGAGACTTCATCACTGCCTTCTTCTTTCAGGAGCTCTTCCATTGCTGTACTCCCTGTTTTTCTTTTTCTTTTTTTTTTCTTTCAAATCCAAGAAAGCCTAATGAATACCACTAAGAGACTGATGCATGTATGTGTTTATTTTGTATTTTTTTCCTTAGTCAAGAGAAACTTTTTATCATTTTCTAACGGAGGGAATAATAGTAGTACATGCTCTTGACCGGAATTGAACCTGGGATCCTTTGATCCACAGGCCAACACTCTATCCACTCAAACAAACCATCTAGGGCTCTAAAGATACTTTTAGAGGCATTTTGACTTGTTTCACTTATACACTTCTTTATGTGTAGGGATGTATCTAATTTTTAAAAAGGCATATTTTTAAAAAATGTGTAGTTTATATTCTTTATTTGAAAGAGCTTTGAGGGGATAGATAGCATCTACCTGTATTTTTTTTTCCCTAAGTAACCTCAGAATTTATAAGATAGAAAGAAATTTAAACATCATTCTATACCACTTATTTCATCAATGAAGAAATGATGTAATTGAGTTGTCCAAGGTCATAAAACTAACAGTTGTTCACACTGAGACTGAAGTGTAATGGTGCAATTATGGGAAAGGAAAGAATGACATTGACATTCTTATTTGTGGAAATAGCAACTGGAACAGCTAAACCCTTTTGAGGCAGTGAAGTTTACTCATAACATGTAATGAAGCAAGTGAAAAAGTTGGAAATATATCTCAATTGCTCTTATCTTTTCTAAAAGACATTACTTAGTTTGATTAAAGGCAATACTTTCAGATGTTTCACAGAAATAATTATAATTAACAGTTTTATAATATTAAAATGTAAATATGATATAAAACAACTCTTATTTATGACCAAGAAGTTGACAATGAAGAGAAATAGAACTAATAAAAAATACATTGAAAGTCATGTGACAATAAGAAGCTATAAAGTACTTGACATGTACCAGTAATTAACAGTTTGACTACCACAAATGGTTGGGTACTGCTGTTGTTTAGATATTGAGCTATTTTTAGATGACCTAGGACATTCCTCTAAATATGGGCTTCATACGAAATCATACATATCAGTCTAAACACAGTATTCACCTGGCTGTGAGAATCTGACATCTTAAAGTTCATGAACTTGTGGTTTTGAGTTTTAGACTTGAAGTTTTTTTTCTAGCTTCCGATTGTTTTACTTCTTAAAATATTTAACTTTATTTATTTATTTATTTACTTACTTACTTACTAGAGACCCAATACATGAAAATTCATGCAAAACTAGGCCTTCCTTCTTCTGGCTGCTGGCATCAGCTTCCCTCCAGCACCTGGGACCCGGGCTTCCCTCCTCTGGCAGCCCTCAAGCACCCGAGACTCAGGCTGCTTCCCTCCTCTGGCTGCCTACAGGCACCTGGGACCTGGGCTAGCTTCTCTTGGGCTGCCTGCAGGCACCCGGGACCCAGGATGGCTTCTCTTGGGCACCCGGGATGGCTACCCTCTGGCCTCGGCTTGGTCAGGAAGGACATCCAGAATGATGTCCGGAAGAAATCTGGTATGATTAGCATATTACCCTTTTATTATTATAGAACTAGGGGCCTGGTGCACAAAAATTTGTGTACTCGGGCGGGAGGGGGGGGTCCCCTCAGCCTAGCCTATGCCCTCTCACAGTCTGGGACCCCTCGGGGGGATGTCCACCTGCTGGCGTGCCTGGCCAGCATGGGTGAGGGGCTGATGGCTGTTTGCAGGCTGGCAAAGCCCCCCAGGGGGGACTCACCCCATGAGGATGTGGCCAGCCTTGGTGAGGGCTTCGGGCCCTCGCCCACAGTCCTTTCAGGATTCAGGTCCCTTTCAGGGTGCCTGGCCAGCCTGGGTGAGGGGCAGAGGGCTCTTTACAGGCTGGCCACAGCTTCCATTGACCCAATGTCCCAGCAAGATTGGCTGGAAGCAGGTTTCTGGGGTTTATTTATCTTCTATAATTGAAACTTTGTTGCCTTGAGCAGAGGTCACAGTCGGCCTAGGCAGGCAGTTTCCTCCATCGCTGGCCTCCTGTTTGCTCTAGCTATCTTGACTTGCCGGCCACCATCTTGACTGTGTTAATTTGCATATGTTCACTCTGATTATCTTGACTTGCCGGCCACCATCTTGACTGTGTTAATTTGCATATGTTCACTCTGATTAGCTGGTGGGTGTGGCTTGGCTGGTGGGCATGGCTTAGGTATAACAGAGAGTAATTTGCGTATTACTCTTTTATTAGATTAGAGTATTTATTTATTATTTTTGATCCTCACCCAAAGAGTGAGAATTTTTTTCCATTGATTTTTAGAGAGAGAGTGAAAGTAGGGGTGGAGGCGGAGAGACACACATCAAATGATTGAATCCACACAAACCCTGAAGTGAGCCAGGGATTGAACCTGAAATCCAGGTACATGTTCTTGACTGGGAGTGGGATCTACAGTCCTCTGGTGACAGGCCAATGCTCTGACCATTGAGAAACACTGTTCAGGGATATTTATTTATTTTTGTAAAACATCTATGGCCACCTAATTTCCTTTTCTTTTTTGTTTAATAAATATTTTTATTGATTTTAAAGAGAGGAGAGGAGAGAGAGAGAGAAATATTGCTATGAGAGACAAACATTGATGGTTTGTCTTGCACCCCAATGGGGGACCAAACCCACAGCCTGGGCATATGCCCTGACTGGGAATTTAACTTGTGATCTTTTGGTGCATGGGATGACACTCAGTCAACTTAGCCACACTGGCCAGGGCTAACTATATTATCATAAATTAATCTTTACAATTTTAAAAATACAATTGTAAAATGTTGAATAATTTTCTTCATTTTAAATACAGATTGTCCTTTATTCATTGCTTTAAACATAAGATTAATATTGAAGGATAGTGGCTCTCAAAGGGGGGTTGAAAAATGAGGATGAGAGAGTGATTTTTGCTTCCCAGAGGACATGTGAGAATATCAGGAGATATTTTTAGTTATCACAACTGGAAATGAGAGATGGTAGCAGCCCTGGTTGCTGCTAAACATCCTATCATGTACAGGACAGCCCCAACAGCAAAGAATCACCCAGCTGCAAATGTCAGTAGTACTGAGGATGACAAATATAGGTCTGATATTACCACCAAATTAGACAAATGTCATCAGTGAGACCAGGATCTTCTCTCTCTTTACATATCCCTTCGCTTTGCAATGAATGCTTCCTAGAGCTTTAGTAAACGTTCACTGAAATAGGGAGGAAAACATCCTAATTTAAATACCTCCATGTAAGACTCTTCAGGCCTTAAGTGTTCTTCTGGTCAATGGCAGATATCGCCCATGTTGGGGAGCCTAGGTAACAGAGTTGTCATCTCAGGGCTCTCCTCATCATTTGGACAAGTCTCACGTCAGTGACTCACTAGTCTAGAGAATGTCCAGATGGGCCCATGTCTCTTACTTCACCTCCAGAATAAATGAACATGATGAGCTTTGGTTATAAATTATAACAAGAACAAAGCTTTCCTTTTGGAATAAGTTGTAGCACTCATGTTCTGGCTTTGCTATAAGACAGCCATTAATATGGATTCACAATCACCTTTCATATGTATAGCATTACAGTATTATTAATGTTAGAAGGTCGCTTTATTGGATAATTTTTCTTTAAAATTATTCAGCCCTAGCCGGTTTTGCTCAGTGGACAGAGCATCAGTCTGTGGACCAAAGGATCCCAGATTAGCTTCTGGTCAAGGACACATATCTTGGTTGCAGGTTCCTCCCTAGCCCAGACCCTGGTCAAAAACACATCGATGTTTCTCTCTGTCTGTTCCTCTTTCTCCCACTCTCCCTTAAAAAAAAAAAAAATCAATGGAAAAGTATCCTCGGGTGAGGATTAACAAAAAAATTAAAAATAAATAAAATTATCCTGATTCATAGATATTTCAGTCCTTTAGAAGATAATATAATTCATGCCATAAATTAAATAACTATAACTTGTTTTTATTTAATAACAGTAGGCAGAAACTACTCTTCTTCCGCCAACTCTCCCTGCCTCCCTCTCTCTCCATCTCTTTATGTATAGGTATGTAAATAATCTTTTTACAAATTACTAAGTTAGTATTTGCTAGTCTGAGTAGCAAAGTCAAATCATGTTGCTATTCTAATACGAAGAAACAAGCAAACCAGTATCTAACAGCCCAATATTTTATTTGTATTTCTAGCTAATAAAGGTATCTTGTGGTTTTTTAGGTGAGCATCATAGCCTCAGAGACTTAATTTGAAAAAAAAAATTAGCTGCCATTGTGAAATCAGGGGATGAAGTAATTTCATGTCTAAGTTCAGCACAGCATTGTAGGTTGTACACAACACCATTTGGTCTGCGTATCAATAATTAAGTTATTGGCTACTCCCCTGGGACCCACCAGGTTCTAGGTGGCCTTTCTGGTTGGGTACAAAATGACATCATCTGGTGTGTAGACTGTGTACTTCATGGATGACATTCACATTTAGAGAGCACAGACCTGCAGGCCTGTATTATTCTTTGCCCAGAGATGAGGTGTAATTGCTCAAACATGAAAGACTGTTGAAGCAGTCGTTGGTCTCATTGAGGTGGTTATTACCACTAAACAAAGTTTTTTTACCAACTACTAAGGTGAGGCTTATGGGATTGTTAAATTGATTTTTTTAATGTTTTGTAATTTTTGTGATATTAACATTTGAAACCAAACTGATGACTGTCTGGCCTCACAGAATACAGCTCCCACAATGGTGTATGAGCAGGCAGAGCACACAGTGGGTAAGAGTATGTTAAGCCGCTCAAATCCAGGCCTGAATGGATTCAGCTTGGACATGTTACTTAGGCTTCAGTTTTCTCTTCTGCATTGTTAATAATGCCTACCTGCCAGGTGCATGGTTAGGATCAGAGGCAGCAGAGGCAGTATACTTACCTATGAGTTCATTGTGAAGAGAATACAAGAGAGCATATGTGACACAGATGAAAATAGTATCTGGTAGATTTTGATCATTTGTTTTCCCTTCTCTTGTCTTCCCTGTTCCTATATTTTCAGTGCTATCTTAGAGCATTAATTTTCTTACTTCTCCCCTTCATGAAAGACTCTTTTTGGAGTCTTATTTGTGGGATTCTGGTGGCTATTGGCATGAGATTAGGATGGTGAGAAATGTGGATCTGGGTGGGCCTGCCAAGTACTGATGGCTCTAAACCGAAAATTGAGAATATATTAATGATGTTTACAGTTCAATTAGAGTAGTCACTGAGACATCCATGAGTTGCAAAGAAGAAAAACTGTAAGTAGTATTGGAGAATTGCTGGACTCACAGGAAGAACCATTTACTAACAAGATTCTGGCAATTAAGCCAAGGAATATGTTTAAATTAGGGAAGTCCACAAGTATGATGATGAATATGGAAAGATGTGGGTAAACACCAGAGGTCTTTGAAACACCTAGGGGAAATTAATGAAACTTCAAGTATTTTTTTAAATGATTCAGATATTTTTATTAATGGTCTTATAATAATCTTATGTGAAGTACAAAATCTTATCAAAATAATTACAAATCAGAAAAAAAACACTTTTTGATATACTGAGAAAAAACATAAGTACAATTATAATTTAAATTTTTTAAAATATAAGATAAATTACAAATTTTTTCAAAATAGCATTTTCTTCCCAAAATTTAGTTTGCAGCAAAGCTTTCTTTTTACTATTTATTATGGAATTTTGTTTCACAATTTATTATTTTTTTAATTTATTTTTTATTTTTATTATTTTTAATCTTTATTGTTCAGATTATTACAGATGTTCCTTTTTTTTCACCCGATAGCTTCCCTCCACCCCACCCCATGCCCTCGCCCCCCCACTGTCCTCATTCATAGGTGTAAAGTTTTTGTTTTTATTGATTAAGGTATTACATATGTGTCCATATCCCTCTATTGCCCCCCACCCCACATAGGTGTAAGATTTATGTCCAATCTCTTCCCACACCCTCCACACCCCATTCACCCCAGAATTGTCAGTCAGCTACCTTTCCATTACCCTGATTCTATTCTATTCACCAGTTTATTCTGTTCATCAGGTTTTTTATTCATTTGATTTTTAGATTCATTGTTGATATGTGTGTATTTGTTGTCACTTTGTTGTTCATAATTTTTTATCTTTACCTTTTTCTTCTTCTTCCTCTTCTTAAAGAATACCCTTTAGCATTTCATACAATATTTGTTTGGTGGTGATGAGTTCCTTTAGCTTTTTCTTATCGGTGAAGCTCTTTATTTGACTTTCAATTCTAAATGATAGCTTTGCTGGGTAGAGTAAACTGTAGGTTCTTGCTATTCATCACTTAGAATATTTATTGCAACTCTCTTCTGGCCTGCATAATTTTTGTTGAGAAATCAGCTGACAGTCATATGGGCACTGCCTTGTAGGTAACTATTTTTCTCTTTCTGCTTTTAAGATTCTTTTTCTTTTGCCCTTGACATTTTCATTATGATGTGTCTTGGTGTGGTTCTCTTTTGATTCCTCTTTTTGGGGGTTCTCTGTGCTTCCTGGGCTTGTAAGTCTATTTCTTTCACCAGGTAGGGGAAGTTTTTTGTCATTATTTCTTCAAATAGGTTTTCAATATCTTGCTCTCTCTCTTCCTCTGGCACTCCCATAACTCAGAGTTTGGTTCGCTTAAAGTTGTTCCAGAGGCTCCTTACACTATCTTCATATTTTTGGATTCTAGGTTTTTTGTTGTTGTTGTTGTTGTTGTTGTTTTTTGCTCTTCCAGTTGGGTGTTTTTTTCTTCCTGTCATTCAAATCTTTGACTTGATTCTTGGGATCCTCTAGTCCAGTGGATCTCAACCTTCTTACCCTTTAAATACAGTTATTCATGTTGTAACACAAACATAAAGTTATTTTCTTTGCTACCTCATAACTGTAATGTTGCTACTGTTATGAATCATAATGTAAATGTCTGATATGCAGGATGGTCTTAGGCAATCCCTGTGAAAAGGTCGTTCAACCCCCAAAAGGGTCATGACCCACATGCTGCTCCAGTCCAATGTTGAATCTCTGTATATTATTCTTTATTTCAGTCAGTGTGTGCTTAATTTCTGACTGGTCCTTTTCCATTTTTTTTGGCATTCTCACTAAGATCCTTAAAGGTCTAACTAAGTTCCTTAGAGGTTTCTAGAAGATTCTTGAGTAACCTTATAACTGTAGTTTTGAACTCTATATCCAGTAGTTTGCTTTTTTCCATTTCTTTCATTCATGACATGTTACTTTGTCTCCACATTTTGGCTACTTCCCTCTGTTGATAGAGTGGCCTTGTGTGGTAGGTGTCCTATAGGGCCCAGTGACTCAGCCTCCCCAATCACCTGAGGTGGACACTCTTTGTGCACCCCTTTGTAGGCTGTGTGCACAGTCTTGTTGTCGTTAAGCCTTGATTACTATTGGTATCACTGGGAGGAACTGGCCTCCAGGCCAAATTGCTGTGCGGACTAGCTTTGTCTACAATGGAAGGACTGCTGTGCAGGAGACACTCTTATGGGACAAGACTTGGCTTCAGTGGAGCTTTGGTGCTTACTGAGTCTACCCCTTGAGTGTGTTGCTTATGTATGTGAAGAGTTGTAATCTGGTATGGTCTCACACTGACCACTGGGTACACTGGGTACACTCCTCTCCAAGGAGGTGCAAAGTCAGCCACTGCCTGGGGCCATACAACAGGAGCTACAGAGAGATCTTCAGATTCCTCCTCTTTATATTGGGTTTGGAAGTGCCTAGACAAGGCCTAGCTGTGAATCAAGGCAGGATGCTGTTGCCAAACCTTGGGCTTTCTTTTGGTAGCTTTGGGGTTCCCAGTCCCAGCTGCTGCCTGTTTGACAGGTTTTAGGCTGAGAAAGGACAGGCCATTCGTATGCAAAAGCTGCTGCACACAGCTTGGGTGGTGTTGTAAATTGGGTGGGGTTGGGTCTAAGGGAATCACCAGGGCAGAGCAAGCAGCAATGGCTGTCAGTCAGCCCTGCACTGGAGAGGTCCAGGTGCAGGAACAATGACCGCTGCCAGCACCTCCATCTGAAAGAAACTCACCCTCTCATTCTGGCCCAATGCCAGACAATCTAGTTTCTCCCTGTATGTGTCTGGGTCTCCAGAGTCTTGCCTGGAACTGGAATTCAGAGCCATTGGGAGTTTGTATCTCCCTCCTGATTAAAAAAAGCAGCACACCCAGTTGCCAGCCTGTTCTGTGTACACGCACATGTCCTTCTGCATCTCCTACCAGTCTCAGTGTGCTTTCTTCTTTACTTCTAGTTGTAGAACTTCCATTATCCAGCTTTCCCGCAGTTCTGGATGATAGTTGTTCTGTCTTTTGATTGTAATTTTGATGTGGTTGTGAGCGGCAGCAAGTACTTACCTATGCCATCATCTTGGTTCTCTCATTACTCTTTTTCTTGTTTCCCCTTTTAATTGGGCTGGTTCAGGTAAGGACACAGAAGTAGTCAACAGCTTGGGTTCAGTCCAGGTTCCATCACTTACTAAATGAGTGCCTTTTGCCAAGTTTCTCAGTCTCTCTGAGCCTCAGTTTTTACATCTGTAAAAGCAGATAATAGTCTTCACTTAGGGTTGTTTGCACATTAATGGAAATAATGTAAGGGAGGTCTTTAGCACATTGTAATTATAGCCACTGCTACTACTAATGTTTAAGGAGGAGGAACATTAATTTGTGCCACCTCACAATTTAAAATGTAATAATTATAAAAAGGACTAATAAAAGGGAAAAATAATAAATGGTAAAGTTAACACATATTATTTTTCTTAAACAAGTTAATAAGGTGAACTTTAAGAGCTTGGACTATAGTAATTAAGGTAGATAAGACATGCTAAAGAAATTCACACTATACTGAACACAGAGTATCTGCAGAAATAATGGTCTACATTTCTGTTGTTTATGGGATATTTAATTTTCAGAGTTAATTTAAAAACTAAACTCTGAGCAGAAAAGTTGTTCTAGATCAGAGGTGGGGATTCTTTTTTCTGCCAAGGGCCATTGGATATTCATAATATCACTAGAGGCCCAGTGCACGAATTTGTGCACAGGTGTGGTCCCTGGCCTGGCCGCCAGCATCAGGGCCGATCGGGCTGGCCAGCCAGTGGGGGAGGGACTGTGGGAGGTTGACTGGCCAGGGGACATTGGCTGTGGAAGCACACTGACCACCAAGGGGCAGTTCCTGAGTTGAGCGTCTGCCCCCTGGTGGTCAGTGCGCATCATAACTACCGGCTGGTCATCTGGTCATAACAGTCGCTTAGGCTTTTATATAGAGATTTGCTTAATATAATTTCCTTAATAAAAATGTATGTTACTATGAAAAAAAAGCTCCTAGATTTATTGAATTTCTAGTATTGCCTGCTATAATGTATGTTACTATGAAAAAAAAGCTCCTAGATTTATTGAATTTCTAGTATTGCCTTGGCAGGGTGAGACCAAATGATTTCTCAGGCCTTATATGACCCGAGGGCTAGACATTTCCTATCTCTATTCTAGATGGAAGATTTAAAACTCATACTAATCTGTTATGCTCAGCCTTTGTAGAAAAAAACTTTATCTTGTAAGAAAATACTGGTTATGGAGAAAGAAAAAAAAAGCTCACAAGTGAGCCACAGCACTGCAGACCCACAGGCAGCAGCATTCTGGAAGCTCAGGAAGGAACCAAAGCCATGCATAAAACCAGCTAACAATAGCTTAGTGCTTGAGGAATGGGTTTGGCCAGTGCGTAATGTAACATTTTATTCTGGGAGCAAAACCATGGGACAGAACAACCTGCGAAGGGTCACAATGAAGAGAATAGGCTAAGATTATTTTGGGGTTTTTTTTGTGTTTGTTTGTTGTTGTTTTTGGGAGGAGGGTAGGCGGTAAGAGGGCATTGGGCATTTTTACCAGAATCCCAAACACTTACAGCAAGTACAGACTAAGTGTAGCCTGAAGAGCACGATTGGCTACTTTTTGATGTTGAGTCACATAACCAGGTATGAGAAAGGAGAGATGGTACAAAGTGAGAATAGTATAGGTATATAGACTTTTTTTAAAAAAGAAATTTGTGAGATTAGGGACCCAAGGATGCAAGGGATACTCCTTTGAGGATCACATTACAAATGAGACCCTAAGTTAGGAAGGGGCATCTCCCCCACTTTTGTTTGTGAAACACAATTCATTGAGGAAAGTGCATTGCCCCTAGACCCCCTGGACCTGTGCAGCTCTGAACAGCTGCTGTGGGCATTAGAGTTCTGATGGACAATGCTGTTGACTGTGTTCCTCCCTGAAGTAATTTAATGCTGGGAGGGTGAGAATTTGAGACTACTGTTCTTAAGAATATTTAACATTTCCCATGAACTCCAAATTTGTTTGGAAATCAGCAGGTAGGGGTCCAAAGTTGGACCCTAATGTTGCTTCTGGTTTCCTCTATAGTTTCAGACTGCTGGGTCCTGGGGCATCGAGTTACCTAAATACATTTGATGAGTTGTACTCGGATCTTATTAGAATTGGGGCTCAACCACTCTCAATAGTTTCTTTTGCCATCTTCATACTATCCTGGTTTAATGAACACTTCCAGGTAGTGTTATACAAACATTCTTGGTCTGGACAGAACCTAATGATGGGTAGAGTACAAATCCCCAGAGTGAGCAAAAATTTATATTAAAGTTGGCTCATTACTGCCAGAATCGCAGATCATTACAGTAAAACTTCTTAAATGTTGAATAAGTTTTAGATTTCTTAAAAATGCGCTGAAGCAGGATGTGCATGAGGATAAGTAGTCCATAATGGGATGCAATTAAGGAAGTGAAACTACAATCTGATCACAAAGAAACACTTCCTGGCCGTGAGAAAGGTGGGTATGCAGGAGAGTTTTATCAATGAAATAGGGGAAGCCCCAGTGCCCACAAGATATTAAAGAAGGCTGTGTTAAAGTACACAGGAAACAGCTCAGCCCTGACCCAGGTGCCTTTAAAATCTTAACAATGAATTTGCACAAAAAAGCAAAACCTTTTATTAAGGAAGAGGAAGGAGTTTCTCAGAGGAGCATTGATGAATTTTTTTTAAGAAAGACAAAATGAATATTGTTGAGAACCTTAGTACTGGTATATATTCTTGGAGATAGCTGTCAGACTGTATGCTCTTAAGTTTGTGACAGGCATTTAATCTGAAGTGCTATACATTTGGGAATGTTTCCTAAACCTCCAAAGGGAACAATTTCTTATAGGAGGCAAATATAAGGCAGAGCAGTGAAAGATATAAAAAAATGAATATAAGTTATGTTTCTATACTCAGCACTACAATGAACTAATACACCATATATAAAAAAACTGACATGTATATCTCTCTGAAGGATAAATAGGAGGACTTGTAGACACAGCTGAATACTGCTGTGTGAATTAAGGTGAATGGTTATAGAAATTGAAATCCCTTTTCCAGAATGGATTTGGGGTGGGATTCCAGGAGTTGAATGCTCTCCATGAGATCTGCTTCAGGATCTGAAGGCAGGACTGCACAGGGTGGTTCCCCTTCATTCTGAAGGCTTACCTACTTGGCATCCAAGGTGCTGCCCTGCTACAAGGCCCTTTCCTCCAACTGATGAGTGAGCATGCCCTTTAGCCACTAGCCCTGAGGCCTCTGACACTAGCATGTTTTAGCACATTCCCTTTTTCCTGAGCCAAATCTTAAGCTTCTAAGACTGGAATCTTGAGCACAAGTTATTCTTGAGAAGTATGAAGGGCTCCATAGAGAATACCTTCAATTTTGAAAACCTATTAACAAATTAGTGATACTAATAATGATAAGTGACAGAGCAGCTAACACTTGCTTAGCCCTTGCCTTGTGCAGGGCACTCTGTTCTTCACCCATTTCTTTTAATTACCCCCCCCACAATAAAGCTATTACAAAACTATGATTACATCCATTCTATAGACAAGGAGACAGAAATTGAGAGCAATTAAATTACTTTCCATAGTAAGTGAAGGGCACAGGATGGGAATCCAAAAGCCCTAGATTTGTCCACTATATTATGCCAGCTCCTCTCTCACCAATCACACTGTATTTCTCAGAATGAGCTGTTCTAGTCACATCAGCCCCTTTTTTCAACTCTCAGCTTTTTCCTGAGGACCTTTATTCCCGCTTGACATTTTACTGTTTCTTCTTTACTTTCCTGGTTTTTCTATTAAGTCTCATTAAACTCTAAATTTAATTAGTGAAAAAATGAATGATGAAGCAAAATATGGTAGCAAATTCTTTCACCTGAGTTTTGTCATGCAGTTGACATAGAAACTGGGGTATCATTTCACTATATTGTAACTCACTCTTAACTTTCAGAGACTATGTTTCATGGTTTTGAGTTATAGAGAATGTCCAGGGAATGCTATGTCAGTTCTGCTGAGTGATAGCTACTCTTCTTTTTTAGAACCCTTTATATTGTTCATATATTTATACTGGAGGCTTAATGCACGAAGATTCATGCAAGAATGGGCCTTCCTTCCCCTAGCTGCTGGCACCGCTCTGGCCTGGAGCAGCCTTTCTGCATTCCCATGCTGCCCAGAGTCCTGGAGAGGCTGGGGCAGTGGAGAACACCTACATGATGACGACACAAGTGCTCAGCCCCAGCTGCTCAGAGTATGTGTATGCATATTAAATTCTTTGTTGGGTTAATTTGCATACTCACTCCTGATTGGCTGGTGGGAGTATGGTAAATTTGCATCTTTATCTTTTATTGGTGTAGACTAGGGGACCGGTGCATGAAATTTGTGCACTGGAGGAAGGGGGTTCCTCAGCCCAGCCTGCCCCCTCTCACATATTGGGAGCCCTCAGAGGATGTCCTACTGACAGCTTAGGCCCACTCCCTGTTCCCCATGAGGAACAGGCCTAAGCCACAGTCTGGCCTCCCTTTGTGGGAGGCGATCAGGCTAATCAGGGGAAGCCACCAGCCCCATCACTCTGCTGCTACAGCCACTGCCAGTCACCACAGCCACCAACATGTTTTCATCAACATGGACTCCAGTCCCTTCACCATGAAAAAAT
The DNA here is from genome assembly GCA_004026665.1 of Murina feae. Lineage (NCBI taxonomy): Eukaryota > Metazoa > Chordata > Mammalia > Chiroptera > Vespertilionidae > Murina > Murina feae. The sequence goes on from PVJC01020526.1 coordinate 13,780, forward strand.
GACAACTTTCTTTAGACATTTTCAAGATGTGTCTTTCATAGGATATGACATTTCTTTCTTTCTTTTTTTCTTTTTTTTTTATCCTCACCTGAGGATATGTTTCCATTGATTTTTAGAGACTGTGGAAAAGAAGAGAAAGACAGAGAGAAACATCAAAGTGAAAAGAACACTTTGATTGGTTGCCTCCTGCATATGCCCTGACCTGGGCCCCGGCCATGGAGGAGCCTGCAACCTAGGTACATGCCCTTGATCAGAATTGAACCCAGACACTGCAGTCAGCAGGCCGAGGCATTATGCACTGAGACAAACCGAATAGGGCAGGATATGACATTTCTTAGCCCTCCAGCAGTGGACCTTCATTTTTTTTCTCCAGGAGTATGGTGGAAAAATCTGAGATACCTTCTTGGATTCTTATTACCCAAGTTATTAAGAATATTACCAGTGGTATACAGAGAGCTTAGCCAATGAGCATTAAGAAAAGGTGTTTCCTCTGTAGTTCACTCCCATCACCGGCTCCACCCCTGCTCCTCCAATCCCAGCTCCACTCCTACGCAGGCCTGTCACCTCTGGCCTAGGATACAGGCCTGGGCAGAAGACTCCCCCATCCTCATGATGGCCAGCTCTGCCCCTACCCAGGCCACGGGTCTCTGCCAGAAGCTGCAGGCCTGGGCAGAAAACCCCCTCACCATCTGCCTGGCTAATAGGCCTGGCTACTTCAGTTGGAGTTTAGGCGGAGTGGGCACCACCATCTTAGTTGAGTTAATTTGCATATTTGCTCCTGATTGGTTGGTGGGTGTGGCTTGTGGGTTTGGCTTGTGGATGTCTCAGAGTGGTGGTTAATTTGCATATTACTCTTTTTTTAGATTAGATGATTGTCAAATCTGTCTTTTGGTTGATAGCAACAATATTTGTTCTTATAAACCAATTTGAAGAATATTGGGTTTTGCAGCTCACAGACATTGCTTTCATGCAGATCACATAAGGGCCTTAAGAGCTATATATGCAGACTCTAAAATTCAGGATGAAAGTTTCTAAACAACAGCAACAAAATTGTGTAATAGTTTATCTCCTTGCATATTTGGTCTAATGTCAGTATGTCATAAAATATCTTATCTAGCACTGACTATTAGGATTTTCAGAGAAACAGAACCACTAGGAGATATTTATACATAGATGAGATTCTTTATAAGGGTTCGCTCATGGCTATGGAGGGAGAGAAGTCCCATGATCTGATGTCAGAAATCTGAATATCCAGGTGTAGTTCTAATCTGAGTCTAAAGGCCCGGAACCAGGTGAGCTCATGGTAGAATTCTGAGCCCCAGGGAAGGAGAAGCTCCTTACTCAGCTCAATACTCAGGCAGAGAGAGAGAAGGAATTCTTCCATCCACCTTTTGTTCTATTCAGACCTCCAAGGGATAAAATGAGGCCCACCCACTTTATAGAGGGCAACACGCTTTGCTCAATCTACAGATTCAATTAAATTGCAACTCACTGAAAACATCTTCATAGACACACCCATAAATAACCATTTAGCCAAATATCTGTGCACTCCATGGCCTGATCAAGTTGGCATATATCATCATAGTGACGAAATGCTTTTTAAAAAATAATTCCCTAGTCCAGCTAGTTTGGCTCAGTTGGTTGAGTTTCTACCCATAAACCAAGAAGTTACCAGTCAACACATGCAGGAGGCAGCAAATTGATGTGTTTATCTCTCATCAATACTTCTATCTCCCTATCCTTCTCTCCCCTCTCTCTCTAAAATCAATAAAAACATATTTTTTTTAAAAAATCATTCCCTAAATTTCCTGAAAATGAGCTTGTGCTTTGCTCCCTATTGTAGTACAGAACAAATTCTCTGTCCCTGCCCTAGTGTGCCTCAGAGATGGCTCTTACCATGCTGTGTGCATATCAGGTTCTCTGGGCTGCTCCAATTAAATAAGAGGTCCCAAGAAGGTATAGATAGTGGTAGAGGAGAGAAACAGTAATAAATAAGAAAGTCATATTTTACCTTCCTTGTGTTTTTTCATTCCTTAACATGATGCATATATTCCACATCAACAATTAAGGTGGTATTTACCGACGGGCAACCTATACTTAGAAATCATCCTTTATTTCTAGTTGTTCTTATCCTTGGATTCTGACCCTTATTACATAAACTGAAATCAAAGTCAAGTATTAGCAACAGTTATTACAGAAGAGGTAACTTGCTTTCCTTGGGTGAAAGAAATGTTATTTGTTCTCTCTCTCTCTCTCTCTCTCTCTCTCTCTCTCTCTCTCTCTCTATCTCTCTCTTTTAGGATATTGTGTATATTTACTTTTCTGTAATAGGAGAGAATAAGAAAAACTCTATTATGAGAACCAAATAATATTTTTAGAGAAGGAAAAATGCCTCATTTTATAGACATATGTTGTGTTTCCATTTTCTATCAGGTGAAGAATATGAATCAAAGCCTTTTTAAAGATCTTCTTCCTTTGGTCTTTACACTGGGATGGCAATAAGCCAATATTATTGGTTTTGTTAAGTCACTATGACAATGAAATTTATATGAAGTGGCCCTGCTTTACTTCTCAAATGTTGATATGCTTCTGAGTCAAGTGGCAGCTAAAGAAGAAGAAACGTAATTTAAGAGGTTTAAGTGTGAGCATTGGCAAATAGAAGTACAGATGTTGTCATTCTGCTAAATCACTCTATATAAATTCTGAAATAGAGCCTAAGCATAATATAGAATGATGTGGGATAAGTCCTTTTTAATATTACTTAATAATTTCTATAAAAAAAGAGTTGATTTCAGAAGATGCTATACTTATATCTTTATTATTCCCATATGGTTTTCATTCTTATATAAATTGAATATATTTTCTCATGTCAGAAAGTTTGATCCTTCTGCATTATATTTCTTTTCTTTCCATTTCCTCTCCTCAACCCCACCTCTTACTATAGAGGTAAAACTAGTTTACAGAGGTTCTGACAAACACAGAGACCATGGAGAAATTCTGACTAAAATGTGTCAGGAGACAAACTGCCAAGTATGATCAGATAATCTTTTTGTCATAATATCTGTAATGTTATTGTTATGCTTTCTGGTGGGTATGTGCTTGTAAAACAAACATACCAGTTTAAGAGTTTAATCATTACTAAGAATCTGGAATTCTGGCAAGAGAATGAAAGAACTAAGTGTATTATGTACTAAATTACCAATGAAAATATATCTTACTTTTTAAATTGTCAGATACACCTACCTTCTTTTTTCCCTATCAGAAAATGTGAATTGAAATTCTATCATATGTTAGGCACTCTACTAGACACTGGTGAATGAGATGAAGAACATAATGCTTGGCTTTAAATTTTTTACAATCGAAATAAGTAAACAAAATTACAATGGAATATAATAAAAACGTGTACACAAATGCAAAAGGTAATGGAGGAGCATAGAGGAGAGATAGCTTACCCCTTCATAAGAGGAAGTCTCGAGGAAATCCTTTCATTGAGGTGAAACTTGAAGTGGAACAGTCGATAGCAACATATGGATTATAGATATTTCTCAGAGAGGAGGGACTGTACCAAGAAGAAGGGACTCAGCCATGATGAGGGACCTTCATACATTGGATGGGGCTGGAGAGAATGCTGAGGTGTGAAAGAAGCAGGAGGGAAAGCTAGAAGGTGGCAGATGACAGATAACACAGAAATATTGTTACCACTGAAGAAAGAAGGTTGTGATAAGGTTTGCATTTGGGAACCAGAAGTTTAGAACAGATTGGAGGGAAAAGAGACTCAAGACTGGAAGACCATCTAATAGAGATGGCAGTGATCCCAACAAGAAGGTAAGGGTTGGACCAGAAGGAGTTGTCCACTGAGTAGAGGATTGGGTGGATATTACCCACATGTGGAAGTAGTAGGGATATATCTAGCCTGACCTCAGGGGAATGAGTCAGAAACTCAGATATCTTCAGGATGCTCTCTCTTTGTCTTTTTTCTCCACTTTTCTTTCTGTCTTGGTTTCATCTTTTCATTCCACTCTTTTCTATACAGCTAGAACTAGGGCCACTGTCAGCTCAGTCTCACTACTCTGAAGGAAATAGATTTTCTCTCTCAACTCTGTTTGGAAGGAAAAGGTCTGGGGAAAGGCTCTAAGGTCTGCCTTGATCCAGTGTCCATCTCTCAACCAGTCACCATAGTGAGGAGAGCGTGGATCTTGGCATCAGCTTGGGTTAGGCTCATGGTCCTGAATAAATCAGTGCAGTCAGAGAGACAGCTGGGCTGTTGCCAGTAGAATCATGCAAAGAAGAAAAGCATAAGAATGCCTTTGGGGGAATCTGTAAATTGGGTAGTCACCAATCATAATCTGCTAGTGGCTGGATTGGAGACTTCAGGAGGAATGTCTGAGTAGAATCAGTAGGACCTGAGGAGTTGACTGTGAATGAGAAAAGAATCATATGGATCTTAAAGGCAGCTGGATAGATGATTAGCCTATTCACCAAGCAGTGATTGCCAAAAAATAATGTCACCTGAGGTAAAGGCTACTTGAATGAGGTGAAGGTTCTATCTCCTGAGGTACAGGAAGGAAACCTGACTGGGAACTGGCAGGCCACGTAAAATAGTTATCAGGCAGCAAGAGCTTAGTTTGAGTTGGAGAGTATCACAGGTATGTCGTTTTCCTCCCATAGTCAGAGGCCACCTCATAGAAGGAAAGACCATGAGAAAAGTTGTTTTGAGGTTTTGCAGAATATGTAAAGTGAAACAGCAAGGATAGCAAAAGGCTTATGGGCATTAGCAACCAAATGGATGAAGTGATGGATCGTAATATGAAAAGGAAGGGACTAAAGACTGCAGATGGAATGATAGAGACTTGGAGTTAGTGTGGTTGGCTGACTAGAATAGTGCAGCTGTGAGGATGGTCGTGATGGACCTGGAGGATACGTTGTGGAATGGAGTGTTAAAGATTTGAGAGGAGAAGGGAACTCTCAGATAGAATATCTGCATTCTTTATCTACATCTGTGCTCTCTTATGCCTCTGGATGAGCTATCTATGGAGCACACCATGTGTCCACTAGCTCCTGTCTAATCACTTTCTCAAAGATAAACACCAGCAGTTTTCACATCTGCTGGGTCAGTTTCTCTCGATCACTAGGTCTTTCCTTTAGCATGCAAAGGTGCTTTTTCTCCTGTTTTAAAGTAAATCCTCTCAACCTCTCCTTCTTTTCCACCATGTAGCAAAAGTCCTCAAAAGAGTTGTGTAGGCTCCTCTCTACATTCTCTCTTGAACCCTCTCACCCATCAGACTTTTTATTCAAATTTCTCTGAAGTGCTCTGAACAAAGTCACTAATCACCTCAGTGCTGCCAGAACCAGTGATCGTTTTTCCATCTTCTGTCTTCCTCCCTGACTTTCGGGTGTGGTGGTACAAAACCTCCATCACACAGACGTTCAGTATTCCTCCGCACTCTTGTGCCCCTTCAGCCTCACTACTCTCTCCTTTGTGGTCTTCATTGCTCTGCTTCCTCATCTGGCTGACCTCTAAATGTTATAGTGTCAGCGGATTAGTTGTTAGACCTTTTCTGTTTTCTTGGTCACTTCCCTCTCTCGGTGGTCTCAGCCAGACTCAGGACTTGAATTACCATCTACACATCAATGTTTCCTAAATGTGTACTTTTCAACTTGAATCCTCCTGGGGAGGCCAGGCTCATACAGTCCCCTAGGAACACTCACCTTGTTTCAACCTGACTTTAATATTTCATGTTTGTTAGTTCCCTGGTATTTGATCACTATATCAAATGAATAGAAAGACTTAAAATAGCACAGTGCATCTGTAGGTAAGGTTAGCACTTATTATATATTTGTTTTAATTTGATGAGGTTTTATCTTTGTCAGGGCTGATCGGTTTGACTAAGGCAGTGGTTCTCAAGGAGGGCAGTGTTTCTCCCCAGTAAAGTTTAGCAATGTCTGGTTGCCATGATGGAGTGGGGGATGCTCTTAGCATTTAGTGGGTAAAACAAGGATGCTGCTAAACACTACAATGTACAGGATATTTCCCAGCAAAAAAAGGGAATTATCCAGCCCTAAATGTCTATAATGACAGAGTTGAGAAACCCTAGAATGAGGATTTATTAATTTGAATGATCTCTCAGTGGAAAAGGAATCGAGCATTTGATGCAAATAATAAAGTAGTTTGAAACTTTCTCTTTAAAACACATATTTATGAATAGTTGCAAAAAGATGGTAGCTATTCCAACAAATGCACATTGTGAGCAGTGCTCTATAAGCCTGAGGTTTTTTGCAGTGTGCCTGCTGGATTTTGAGTACCTGCAGTTAAGGCGTGTTGCTCTTGGCAGGACTTGGTGAGCAAATGAGGTATGAGCTCTCTGATCTTGGTCATCTGCTCAGTCAGCTGTGACCTTCCCAGTGTCTATTCTTTCTACACCCTGTCCACACTAAGCCATGGCCCAGGCAGTTCTCAGTGGGGTGGCCAGAGATCACCACAGGGGGGAAATATAGGACTTCAAGGCAGAGGTTCATGTGGGGTTCAGGATAAATTGGAATGATTTCTGTTTTCCAGTGAATATTGTCCAAACTGTCTTTGTACTTTCACTCCAAAAAACCTTTAAGTCCAAAGCTTTTGGATGAAGTACTGTGCAAGGGAATAGAATTTTCATTTGATAAATTGTGGTTACTTCACTATTATTTGGGTGCTGACAGGCATACATTTTACCTGTATGTATGTGCTCATACACAATTGTGTGTCCATATATACACATTCACACAGTACAGTTTGTCATATGTCAGAGCCATAATGAAATAAATATATGTTTGAAAAAGAAGTCCTTTTGTTCAATGTGCTAAGTAGGAGAATTGTTCCTAGTTGAACCTACTCTATCTCCCTCAGTGTTTCTTCCTTTATCCACTTGATCATCATAAGATGTCCAGTGGTGCGTTTTGTATTTAAACAGTAAAATTCTGCAGAAGTGTAATGCATTGTGGTAAAGGTTATGATTTAACAGATGAGCTAATTCTTTAATTTCCATAAGTGCGCTACTATTCCTGTCCTCAAGTTCAATGTTGATCATCTACAACAGCGGTTCTCAACCTGTGGGTCACTACCCCTTTGGCAGTTGAACAACCCTTTCACAGGGGTCGCCTAAGACCATTCTGCATATCAGATATTTACATTATGATTCATAACAGTAGCAACATTACAATTATGAAGTAGCAACGAAAATAATTTTATGGTTGGGTCACAACATGAGGAACTGTATATAAAGAGTCAGACAGTTGAGAACCCCTGATTTTCAGTATGAATTTTGTAAGGTTTGTCAGTTCTCCTTTCTCTTCAGTTTTTGGTTTAGAAGAAATATGACTTTGGGAATATTACGTTGGTGTATTTCATGATATTACAGTAGAAAGTTTAAGAAGGAATATGTGTTTGTGAGCACGTGCGTGCACATGCACACACACACACAGACATTGTTGTAAGGATTTGACACAAAAACAAAGCCAGGAAATTAGAAATATGGCTTTGGTTTTGTATCCAAGCCCACCTTTTGGGTTTTGGTGCTGGGATGATCTCATAGCCAGACTTCATTGTCTGTCCTTATAGGTAGTGAGGCCCTAGGAAGAACCAGAGACAAGGTGATCTTGGGTTTCATAATCTCAAAAGGAAGAGTATAGTTTTCCTCATATGTGAAAAAATTATTACAAATAATTGTACTTGAGCCAGATAAATAGTGTGAGCAAAACAGTGAAATAAATTTCAGGTTTATTCATACACTTTTATAAGTACATATTCATTATACAGATATTCTCCATAGAAAAGAAAACATAAAAATCAAAATTCTCTGAATGATTAACATGAAAATGAAAATAAATATGTGAAGTGTATCATAGTTGTTCACATTATATCCAGATGTGCAGAGAAAAACATTTTTTTTTCCTAAATCTGTCTTCATCTTCCTACCCTTTTAATTAGAAGGCTTAAGTTTGGCCATAGACAGAAACAGCATAGAAGAACATAACTGTATTGACCTGGAAACTGAGGAAGGGGTGAAATGTCACCGGAGTTAGTGTTTCCTGGCTGTCATTATCAATGCAGACCCTTTCAGAAGGAAAGCACTCTTCTCAGAGCTGTTCTCTGATCTCCAGCAGATTCAGGTTAGTAAACATGAACTCTTAGTGTCACCAAAATGCATAAAGGAGCAAACATCAAAGTCAGCAGCATAAGAAAAAATTAGTCCCTCAAGAACTTTAAGTATTGGAATTGTCAAATTCAGAATATAAAATTAGTAAGACATGTTTAAATTTAAAAAATGATACATCATAATAGATAAGCAACAAAAAGATGTAAAAATGTCTACACAGATTTGAAAAAGAAAGAATTTCAAATATAAAAAATAGTTATTAAAATAAAGAATTAAATAGCTACCTTAAATATTATACTACTGAGAAAAAAATTAGATGAACCTAGGTAAGTTACCTAGAATATTGGGAGGCAACCAAAGTTTCTCACATCAATGTTTTTCTCTATCTCCCTCTTCCTTCCTCTCTCTCTAAGACCAATAAAATAAGAAATAAAACATATTCCAGGGTGAAGATTAAAAAAAAAAAAAGACCCCCCCAGGGATTTTTGTTTGTTTATATTTACCATTTTATTTTATACTAGGTGCCTGGTGCACAAAAATTTGTGCACTTGGGGGGAGGGTCCCTTAGCACATCCTGTGCCCTCTCACAGTCTGGGACCCCTCAGGGGATGTCCACCTGCTGGCATGCCTGGTGAGGGGCTGATGACTGTTTGCAGGCTGGCCACAGTCCCTTCAGGGTTCGGGTCCCTACTGGGGTACCTGGGCAGCCTGGGTGAGGGGCTGAGGACCATTTTTAGGCTGCCCACAGCTCCTATTGACCCAACATCCCAGCAAGGCTGGCTGGAATCAGGTTTCTGGCGTTTATTTATCTTCTATAATTGAAACTTTGTTACCTTGAGCAGAGGCCTAGGCAGGTAAGGAAGCCTCTTGTTTGTTTCAGCTCCGTGGCTTCTATAATTGAAACATTATTACCGTGAGCAGAGGATTAGCCAGCCTAGGCAGGCAATTGCAATGGAAGCCTGCTGTTTACTCTAGCTCCATGGCTGCCGGCCTCCATCTTGGCTGGATTAATTTGCATACAGCCACTCTGATTGGCTGGGAGCCTTGGCTTGGCTGGTGGACATGGCTTAGGTGTCTCAGAGTGACAGTCAATTTGAATATTACTCTTTTATTAGATTAGATATATACTAGAGGCCCGGTGCACAAAAATTTGTGCAGTTGGGGGGGGTCCCTCAGCCTGGCCTGTGCCCTCTTGCAGTTTGGGACCCCTCGGGGGATGTCCACATGCTAGCGTACCTGGCCAGCCTGGGTGAGGGGCTTATGGCTGTTTGCAGGCTTACCAAGCCCCCCAGTGGGGACCCTCACCCCATGAGGGTGTGGCCAGTCTGTGTGAGGGGGTGAGGGCTATTTTCAGGCTGCCCACAGTTCCTTTAGGGTTCAGATCCCTATCAGGGTGCCTGGCTAGAAGCAGGTATCTGGGATTTATTTAACTTCTATAATTGAAACTTTATTGCCTTGGTCCCCCCACTTGAAGCCTGGGTTGCCTCTGGCAACCCAGGGTCCCAGCCCGGCAGGATCTGGGGTTTGTTTATCTTGTATAAATGAAACTTTGTAGCCTTGAGTAGAACCCAGGGCCCCCAGGGCCCTGCCTCCCTCCATTATGTGGGGCAATTTCAGCTCTGTGGCTGCCGCCATATTAGTTGAGTTAGTTTGCGTATATGCTCCTGATTGGTTGGTGGGCATGGCTTGTGGGTGTAATGGAGTGAGGGTTACTTTGCATGTTACTCTTTCATTAGACTAGATTTTTTTCTTTCAGGGACGTTCTTTTATTTATTTTTCATCACTATTTTAACCACCCTATACCATCTTCTACCTCCACCATTCCCCTCCTCCCTGCAATCCAGAGTGCTATTTTTGTTAACTGAGTCAAAGTTGCAGAGTTTAAATAGAGAGGAAACTTATTTTATCACCTTAAATTAATATTTTACATTTAGAGACTATATTTGCCTATTGTGCTCATAAAGGATAAAATATCCTTAGATGATCCTATTAATAAAAGCCCAGCAACTGAACAACAGAATGACCAGAATGACCAGCTCACTGACCAGTCACTATGATGAACACTGACCACCAGGGAGCAGATGCTTAACGCAGGAGCTTCCCCCTGGTGGTTAGTGTGCTACCACAGTGGTAGGGCCACTCAACTGACTGGGATTAGTGGCTGCTCCTGCTGAGAACCCAAGGCCAATGGGCAGGAACCCAGGCTGCCATCATCACCTCCTCACTCCAGACTCCTCCTCCTTACTCCCTGCTGCCTCTTCTGGACACCCATTGACTGAACAGTGCCGCCTCAAAGCTCACAGAGCTGACCACAAATGAAACAAGTGGAGGAAAGCAAAATACTAGATATAGAATTCAAAACCACAGTTATAAGGTTACTCAAGAATCTTCTAAATACCTCTGAGAAACTTAGTGAGAACTTCGAAGATCTTAGTGAGAATGCCAAAAAATGGAAAAGGACCAGTCAGAAATTAAGCATACACTGACTGAAATAAAGAATAATATACAGAGATGCAACATTAGACTAGAGCAGCAGTTCTCAACCTGTGGGTCGTGACCCCTTTGGGGGTTGAACGGCCCTTTCACGGGGATTGCCTAAGACCATCCTGCATATCAGATATTTACATTCCGATTCATAACAGTAGCAACTTAACAGTTATGAACTAGCAAAGAAAATAATTTTATGGCTGGGTCACAACATGAGGAACTGTGTTTAAAGAACCACTGGGCTAGTGGATCCCAAGAATCAAGTCAAAGATTTGAATGACAAGAAACAAAAAACAGCCCTAACCGATTTGGCTCAGTGGATAGAGCATGGGCCTGTGGACTGAAGGGTCCCAGGTTTGATTCCAGTCAAGGGCATGTACCTTGGTTGCAGGCACAGCCCCTCAGTGGGGAGTGTGCAGGAGGCAGCTGATCGATGTATCTCTCTCATCGATGTTTCTAACTGTCTATCTCTTTCCCTTCCTCTCTGTAAAAAATCAACAATAAAATATATTTTTTAAAAAAGAAAGAAACAAAAAATACCAACTGGAAGAGCAAAAAGAAAAAAGAATCCAAAAATATGAAGGTAGTGTAAGGAGCCTCTGGATAACTTCAAGTGTACCAACCTCTGAATTATAGGAGTGCCAGAGGAAGAGAGAGAGAGCAAGATATTGAAAGCCTATTTGAAGAAATAATGACAGAAAACTTCCCTCACCTGGTGAAAGAAATAGACTTGCAAGTCCAGGAAGCACAGAGAATCCCAAACAAGAGGAATCCAAAGAGGACCACACCAAGACACATCACAATGAAAATGTCAAGGGCAAAAGACAAAGAGAGAATCTTAAAAGCAGCCTGAAAAAGATAGTTACCTACAAGGGTGTGCCCATATGACCACCAGCTGATTTCTCAACAGAAACTATGCAGGCCAGAAGGGAGTGGCAATAAATATTCAAAGTGATGAATAGCAAGAGCCTACAACCAAGATTACTCTATCCAGCAAAGCTATCATTTAGAATTGAAAGTCAGATAAAGAGTTTCACAGACTTGAAAAAGCTAAAGGAGTTCATCACCACCCAACCAGTATGATATGAAATGCTGAAGGGCATCCTTTAAGAAGAGGAAGAAAAAGAAAAAGGTAAAGATAAAAAATTGTGATCAACAAAGTGACAACAAATACATATCTATCAACAATGAATCTAAAAATCAAATGAATAAAAAATCTGATGAACAGAATAAACTGGTGAATGGAATAGAATCACAGGCATGGAAAGGAAGCAGACTGACAATTCTCAGGGGGAAGAGGGTGTGGAGGGTGGGGGAAGGGATTGGACAAAAATCTTATACCTATGGAGGAGGACAGTGGGGGGAGGTGAGGGTATGGGATGGGGTGGGAACTGGGTGGACGGGAGCTGTGGGGTGAAAAAAGAGGAACATCTGTAATAATCTGAACAATAAAGATTAAAACATAAATTAAAAAACAAAAACTTTGGTATATCTACACCATGGAATACTATGCCACTATAAAAAAGAAGGAACTTTTACCATTTGCAGTAACATGGATGGAACTGGAGAACATTATGATAAGCAAAATAAGCCAGTCGGAGAAAGATAAATATCACATGGTCTCACACATATGTGGGATATAATGATCAACATAATATGATGAACAAGAATAGATTGAACTAGAGACAAATGTTGGGGTGAGAGGGGTTGAGAGCAACCAAGGACTTGCATGCATGCATATTAGCATAACCAATGGAAACAGACAGTGGAGTGGTGGGGCCTTGCCCAGGGTAAGAATGGCTGAGGTGGGGAGTCATTTGGAGACAAAGGAGACATGTAAAACTTTTGACAATAAAAATAAAAGAAAATAAAACTAAACACACACACACACACACACACACACACACACACACACAACACAAATGCAAAGAAGGTGATGTGAAGATGGAGGTCAAGGGTGGAGTGATGCCACCATAAGCGAAAATTGCATGAAGCTGTCCTACCCAGTGAGAGGCAAGGAGAGGGCTCTTTCCTGGAGCTCCCAGAGGAACGTGGTACTGCTGAATCAGACCTGCAGCCTCCACATAAATTCCAGTTGTTTCAGGTTGCCCAGTCGTAGTAATTTGTTATGGCAACCACAGGAGATTAATGTCATTCAAAAAATTAAATTTATACTTTCCTCAAAAAAGAACAAGTTCTATTTAAAAATATAATCTGGTTCTACTATAGTATAATGTTGAAGTCAATTTATTATTTTTATATAGTTTAATGATTTTTTACAGAGAGGAAGGGAGAGAGATAGAGAGTTAGAAACATCAATGAGAGAGAACCATCGATCAGTTGCCTCCTGCACACTCCCCACTGGGGATGTGCCCACAACCAAGGTACATGCTCTTCACCACAATCGAACCCAGGACCTTTCAGTCCACAGGCCAACACTCTATCCACTGAGCCAAACCGGTCAGGACGTTAATTTATTTTTTAACTGCAGTTTATATTCAATATTATTTTGTTTCAATTTCAGGTATACAGCATAGTGGTTAGAAAATCATATACTTTACAAAGAGATCCCCCTGGCAACATATGTATTTATTAGAATATTATTGACTCTGTAAGCTGTGCCGTACTTTACATCCCCATGACTATCCCTTAACTTCTAATCTACTTCTCAATCCCTTCACCTTTCTCCCTCAGGTCCCAGCACTGCTTTCTATGTCAACCATCAGTATGTTCTGTGTCTAAGAGTCTATTTCTGTTTTGTTTGTTCATTTATTTTGTTCTTTAGATTCCACATGTAAGTGAAATCATGGTATTAGTCTTTCTCTGTCTGAAGTCAGTTTTCCTAGCTTTGTCATCTTCCCTTATTTCTCTTCAAGATGATATCTGGGTGGACACAGATGTTGACAAAGGGGCAGTTGACATCTTGGTACCATGGTACCTGCTGCCTTTGCTGCAGAGTTGCAGGTAAGCTACTCCCTTGCCTCGTGGCCAAGAAGGTGGCATGAGCCCCAGGTGTAGGTCTTCCTGCTGTCTTCTACTGATAAAACTCAAGGGCTTCTCTTTCCATAGGACCCTGGGAACAGTCATCCTCACTCCATCCCTCACTGGTATATGGACTATATGCCCACATACTGCCTCATCTCACATTTGGTCCCTCGCCTAGCTGGTCTTACTACTAAACCTTAACTACAAGGCCCCCCTCTCCTTTCCAGCTCAGACCTCCTCAGTCCCCTGGTAAGCCTACTGGCTCTCATGCCACTGCTCACACCTTTAGGAGAGCCTGGCATCAGTGCTCAGCATGTGCTGAGGAACTGCCCAAGATCAGCCTGGCTGGCATCCTCAGAAGATCTCTCCAGATTCCCAACATGAAATAGCACAAAGCTCCTTCTCTCAGTGATATCATCAGTCTACTTACCTTGCTATCTCATCCCCAAGAGGCTAGATTAAAATACTGAAGATTCACTTCTGCCTCTCCTCATGTCTTTCTCCACTGGTTCTGAAGAGGTGGAGACTTAGAACCTCTGTTTCTACTCCTTCTTGTCCTTCTGAAAGGACCTCAGTCTGCATGCCTGCCATCAGAACCTGCATGGGCATCACTGTGGGGAAACTTGGGGGTGGGACTACATTTGGTATTTGCTATACTACAATTATTTAGAAAATTACTTTTTCATGAAGCCTTGCTTTCATATCTACCATCTTTTTATAGAATCCTATTCTGAATGATAGGATGAGTATTAATTGTTTCTTTTTGACTACCTCAAGTAGCTCTTCTAATCTTTTTCCAGCCTTGGGCTAACTATGAAGATGATCATGTAGAGAAATGCAAAAGAAAAAAGCCTTCCTATTTTAACAGATTTATCACAGTGAAAATGGCCAAGCCCATTTATAACTAATAGAGGTACTTAGCATCAATACAATACTGTGCAGCCTTTGAATGACATCATCACTATGGGTTATTATCCTATCTTATAGACAAGGCAACTACAAAATTAAAACACTTGTTTAAGATAATAGCACGGATAACAGTAACAGAGTGATCAGTAACTTACATGGTATGTAACTGTTTCCATTATTCTATCTGGAAGACCTCATCTTCAAAGCCTCAGATTGGATATCAAAAACTGAAGCCTGTGTTCAGGTCCTGAAAGGGGCTTTTGGTTCCTCTTCCAGCACAGACTCCTCGGGTTACCCTTGATAGGTGCTCTGGAGCTCCCCTTCACATGAGCACTTATTAGGGACTCAGCTCTGAGTTTAAATACATTATAATTACATTTTATCCAGCATATCTTGGTGTTTTTATAATGTGGCAGTTTTTCCTATTTGCTATATTGCTAAAGTTCTGTATTTTCATTTTGTCAATGATACTAAAACTCATGATCACAATCTTTTTTTTTTATCTTTATTGTTCAGATTATTACAGTTGTTCCTCTTTTTTCCCCCATAGCTCCCCACCTCCCATT
Source organism: Murina feae (assembly GCA_004026665.1). Classification (NCBI taxonomy): domain Eukaryota; kingdom Metazoa; phylum Chordata; class Mammalia; order Chiroptera; family Vespertilionidae; genus Murina; species Murina feae. The sequence continues at coordinate 28,859 of PVJC01020526.1, forward strand.
TCCCACCCCAACCTCTGTCCTTGCCCCCCCACTGTCCTCATCCATAGATGTACAATTATTGTCCAGTCTCTTCACGCATCCCCAACACCCTTAACCCCCGAAAATTATCAGTCCACTCCCTTTCTATGCCTCTGGTTCTATTCTATTCACCAGTTTATTCTGTTCATCAGATTTTTTATTCACTTGATTCTTAGATTCACTCGTTGATATATATTTGTTGTTCATAATTTTTACTTTCCTTTTTCTTCTT
>PVJC01020527.1:0-29103 GCA_004026665.1 Murina feae
TTTCGCTAGAGGCAGTTTAATCGGAGCTGAGCTGAAGGGCTCAGCTTCACTTTCGCTGCTGCCGCAATGGAAAGGGCTGTTTACTCAGGTCCGTGAGTGGTGGCCGCCATGTTGGCTGGGCTAATTTGCATACAGCCGCTCTGATTGGCTGGTGGGCGTGGCTTACCCTGTCTCGGAGAAACGGTTAATTTTAATATTTTGCTTTTATTAGTTTAGATTGATATATTTCTCTCCTCTTTCAGCATTTTTCTGTAGAAATGTTCATTTTTGTATATGAACTTTAGAATCATCTTGTTTAATTCCCAGATAACTCTGTTGACATTTTTATTGGAATTGTGTTAAATTTAGTGACTAAATCAAGGAGAATTTGCATTTTTTGTTGTTTCTAGTTATCCACAAACATGTTTTATAAGCATTTTAAAGCTTCTTCTAATACATCACTCATTATTCTTATTAAATTTATTCCTAGGTGTTTTATCCCTTTTGTTGTTACTATGGAAGTATTACCATACTTTCTGGCGTATAAGACAACTTTTTAACCAGGAAAATCTTCTCAAAAGTCGAGACAAAACTGCTGAAATGGTTGAAATGGTAGAGGGAGAAAGTAGAGGAGATAGTTGGGTCACTTCTCTCACTAGCCTTCTCGTTATTTGAGAAGATTTTTGAGATTTTCCTGGGTTAAAAAGTCATCTTATATGCCGGAAAATACAGTAGTTTGCTAGGGCTGCCAAAACAAGATACACAGACTGGGTTGCTTAAACACAATTATGGAGGTTGGAACTCCAAGATCAAGGTGCAAGCATGGTTGATTTCTCTGAGGCCTCTCTTCTTGACTTGTGGATGGCTGCTTGACCCTTTTACTCCTTCTTCACATGTTTTATTCTGTGTGCGTTCATCCCTGCGTCTATGTATCCAAATTCCCCCTTCTTGTAAGGACATCAGTCTAATTGGTTTAAGGCCCACCTATAAGATTTCATTTAATCCTAATTACCTTTTAATTTATTTTTTAAATATATTTTTTATTTCATAGAAGAAAGGAGAGGGAGAGAGAGATAGAAACATCAATGATGAGAGAGAATCATTGATCAGCTGCTTCCTGCATTCCCCTCACTGGAGATTGAGCCTGCAACCCAGGCATATGCCCTGCCAGGAATCAAATCATGACCTCGTGGTTTCATAGGCTGATGCTCAAACCCCTGCTCAGTGGGCCTCATTACCACTTTAAAGACTCTGTCTCCAAACAAATCACATTCTGAGGTACTGGGAGTTACGGCTTCAACATGAATTTTAGGGGGACACAGTTCATTCCATAACAATGGCAAATGAAGAATTTTCTTTCTTTTACCTAGTAACTGTTAATTTGTATATCTGAAAGTGATTTTAGTATTTTATTTTGCACCTAGTCATATTGCTTCTGATTTATAATAGTTTTTACTTTATTCTCTTAAAATTGTGTTATCTGTGCCCACTGACGTGGCTCAGGGGTTGAGCGTCAACCTCAACCTTTGAACCAGGAGGTCACAGTTTGATTCCCATTCAGGGCACATGTCCAGGTTGTGGACTTGACCCCCAGTGTAGGCATGCAGGAGGCAGCCAATCAATGATTCTCTTGCATCATTTATGTTTGTATCTCTCCCTTACTCTCTGAAATTAACAAAAATACACTTTTTAAAATGACATTATTTGTAAATAATCATTTTCTCATTCTTTATAGTTTTTATACCTTTTTTTGTCTAATTGCAGTCAGAACTATTGGTACAGGGTTAATTAAGAGTAGTAATAGTAGATCTTCTTGTATCCCTGACTTCAATGAAACTAGTAATTCTGGTGTTCCCATTAAACATGGTACTGGCTTTTGGAATAACAGATTAATTTTGTCACTGTAAGGGCATATCTTCTATTTTTATTTTATTATAATGTTTAATAAATAGATATCTAATAAAAGAGTAATATGCAAATTAACCATCACTCTGAGATACCTAAGCCATGCCCACCAGCCAATCAGAGCAGCTGTATGCAAATTAACCCAGATAAGATGGCAGCCACAGAGCTAAAGCAAACAGGAGGCTTCCATTGCACCAGTGATGGAGTTGAAACTGCCTGCCTAGGCCGGCCGGGCCTCTGCTCAAGGCAGCAATGTTTCAATTATAGAAGATAAATAAACCCCAGAAACCTGATTCCAGCCAGCCTCACTAGGACGTTGGGTCAATGGGAGTTGTGGGCAGCCTGAAAATGGCCCTCAGCCCCTCACCCAGGCTGCCCAGGCACCCCAGTAGGGACCCCTGAAGGGACTGTAGGCAGCCTGAAAACAGCCCTCAGCCCCTCATCAAGGCTGGCCACACTCCCATGGGGTGAGGATCCCCACTGGGGGGTTTGGCCAGCTTACAAACAGCCATCAGCCCCTCACCCAGGCTGGCCAGGCACACCAGCAGGTGGACATCCCCCAAGGGGTCCCAGAATGCAAGAGGTCACAGGACAGGCTGAGGGACCCCCCCGAGTGCACAAATTTTTGTGCACTGGGCCCCTAGTTTATTATAATTTAAAAAACAATTATGGATAATTTTATCAAATTCCTTTTTGGCATACATAGAAATTATTGTATTTGTTTTCTCTTTGATCCAATAATGTATCAAATATATAAATCAGTTTCCTAATATTGAACCATCCTTGCTTTTCTATATTTGGTTATGACATATTCTTTTTTAAAATTTATTTGTTGATTTGAGAGAAGAAGGGGGAGAGAGAGAAAGAGAAGTACTGATTCATTGTTACAATTATTTATGCATTCATTGCTTGCTGCCTTGACTCCTGGACTGAACCCGCAACCCTGGAGTATTGGGATAACCCTATAACCAGCTGAGTTACCTGGCGAAGGCTATGACATTTTCTTTGAATTTGCTGTTTGCATAAAAATTCATAAATGGGACAGCTATAGATTTATTGTTTTATCAAATCTATTGAGTTAGGCACAATTTTATTCTTGCTTCTGGGGTCAGTTTTTTGTCTGTGTGTTTTTGGGTTTTTTTTTACTCTCACCTCAAGATATATTTTCTATTGATATTTTTAGAGAGAGTGGAGGGAAGGAGGGAGAAAAAGAGAGAGAGAGAGAGAGAAACAATGTGTGTGTGAGAGAGAGACATCAATTGGTTGCCTCCTATTCGCACCCCAACTGGGGCTGGAGATCCAGCCTACAACTGAGGTATGTGCCCTTGACCAGGAATCAAACACACAACCCTTCATTACATGAGCCAGCGCTCTAAGCCTGAGCCAAATTGGCCAAGGCTATGGTTAATTTTGTTTACATTTTCTTATTATTTCTTTTCATTAATTTCTGTATTTATTTGCATGCAATTAAGCAAAGTACTCTGTTAATATTATTTTAATTTTGTCTTTTGTAGCTGTTTACTTACCATTTCTGCGTGTGTATGTGCACACGAATTCTTTTCTTTCCTTTGTTGTTGTTTTCTTAAATATATTTTTATTTATTTTAGAGAGGAAGGGAGAGATAGAAATATCAATGACGAGAGAGAATCATTGATGGGCTGCTTCTTGGATGCCCCCTGCTGGGGATTAAGCCCACAACTTGTGCATGTGCCCTGACCTCCTGGATTATAGGTTGACACTCAACCATCCAGCCACACTGGCAAGCTTCCCTATGTTGTTTTGATTGGGCTAGAGGATGGATATTTAATGTTTTTCAAATAACCAACTTTGGGGTTTATTAATTATTTTTATCTTCTAATTTATTTATTTTATCTTTATTCATTTGATTTCTTTTTAGGTTTACTTTATTGATAGATAATACAATTAATATTTCTAGTTAGTCAATAGTCTATTAATTTGATTTATAGTTTCTTGTTCTATAGAAGTTTTAAATTTTTAGTAATCAAAACTATCAGGCTTTTTCTTTTATAACTTCTTTGTTTCATATTACTCTCCTAAAAAGGCTTCACAGCCTTCATTATGAAAATGCTTTATGATTTTCATAGTTTTATGATTTTTTAACTTTCTAGAATTTGTTTTTTCTTACTATTTGAGGTGGTCTTTAAATTATTTTGTTTCCAGGTAGATTGTCAACTATTCCTACATCACTTATTAAACAATCTATCTTTTCCTCATTTATTTTAAATACTTATATACCTAACTTTCTATATTTTGTGAAAAATCCTATTGATCTTTTTAGATTATATCAAGTTTATAGGATTATTTTGGGGGATAATTAAATTGACATCTTTAAAACATTGAGTCTTTACATGTAAAAATATAGAATATTTCAGTTTACTTCAGTTTTTCTGTGTGTCCTTCAATAAGGTTTTATCATTTTCTTATTAGGCTTATTCCTAGGTGTCTTATAGTTTTTGTTAAGATTATAAATTAAATGGTTTGCATTATTTTTTTTATCTGGTTATTGATTATATATATATATATATGTAAAATTTTGATTTTTCTATATTAATCTTGTCCAACTTAAGTTACTGAACTCTTTGATTGTTTCTATTTGTTTTTTCAGTTGATTCTCTTGGATTTTCTGAATAGTCTTGCTATCTCTTTGTTCACAATACTTACACTGTGTTTTTAAGTTTTGCTTCTGGCAGGGTATCTCATTGACTCGACTTGGTCTTCCAGAGTGGTTGTTCTATTCTTCTTAGCTCCAGAGGACAGAACTAGGACAGAGAGGCAGAAAGCTAGAGCTATTTGAACATGGACAAAAAGCTGATGTGACAATATTAATGTCAGATAAAATACAATGTAAAGTGAAGAGTATTCATAAAGCAAAATAAGCAGCTAGAGCATTATTGAATTTACCTAACATCTCACATAGGCTTGAAAATAAAAACTGACAAGATTAGAAAGAAAACTGATGAGTTCACAGTTATGTGAGAGATTTGAGCATACCTGTATTAAAATGGGTAGGTAAACAGAAAATTGGTCAAGAATATAGGGAAAATTTGAACAACACAACTGATGAAGTTGATCTAATACATTTGGAAAACTTTGTACCCAACAAAGAGAGAATATGTGTTACTTTTTACCACACAAGGAATTCTTAGAAAACTGTATCCTAAATCATAAAAGAAGTCTCCAAAATTTAAGGTAACCAGAATCTATAGACCAGATTATCTTACCATGATAATTAAACTTGAAACCAGCAATAAAAATAAATTTTTGAAAACTTAATCTGACTAGAAACTAGAAAATGCACTTAGAAGTAACTCATAGGTTAAAGAGGAAGCTTGAAAAGAGCCAGCAGAGTAAAGAATGAAGTTGGTAGATGGAAGAGCATATTAAAGATCATAATTTTTTATATTGTGATGGCCAATGATAAGACTAGTAAAATTGGCCAGTATGGATATTACTTGAGCCTCTATTCCTATTCAGGGTTTACTTGGACATTAATACGATTTTTCTTTAGAAAACAGCCAATATGAGCTAATAAGAAAAATATAAGACTCAAAATATATATTACAAATTTATAAATTTATTGTCAAATTTTCGGGAGTGTATCTTTCCATATAACTAGAAAATTAACTATAGAACTATATAAGTGAAACATCAAAATGTAGAATTACTTTACTATTGTTTATTTTAAAGATTTTTATAATGGCCTTTAATAAATAATTTTTTTATGTATTTAAGTTCTTTTTCTTTCCCTTCTTGTAGGTCACTCAAATGAGTCGTCCAGACCTGATTCTCTTTCTGATGAAATACCTGATGGCTCTCATAGTTGGTATTCCCTCCATATTTTGGGTTGGAAGCAAAAAGACATGCTTTGAATGGGCCAGTTTTTTTCATGGTCGTAGGAAAAAAGAGTAAGTTGAAGTAAATTATCACAATGTTCACAAACTTCACATTCATGTCAATGTTTTTGTGTTGCTTACATTAACATAATTTGGATTATAACTTCAGCTGCCATCAGTTAAGACTGGCATAGTAGCAGCATGTCTTAATTAAAAACTAAAAACTTGGTTTGGCTCAGTTGGTTGAACATTGTCCTGTACACCAAAAAGTCACTGGTTTGATTCCCAGTCAAGGGTTGGATTTCTGATCAAGACACATGCCCAGGTATGGGCTCTTCTCCCCAATTTGGGGCTGGGGGGTAGCATGCTGGAGGCAGCCAATTGATGTTTCTCCCTCTCTAAAATAAAAAAAAAAAACTTTTTAAAAATAATATAAAAAGCTAAAGACATGGCCCTGGCTGGATAGCTCAGTTGAGTAGGGTGTCATCCCAGTACACCACGGTTGCATCTTCAGTCTCCAGTCAGAATACATACAAGAATCAATCAATGAATGCATAAATAAGTAGAACAATAAATTTATGTTTCTCTTTCCCTCTCACTCCCTCTCTCTCAAATCCATTTTTTTTTTTAAAAAGCTAAAAACTTCCCTTCCTTACTAAGAGATATGAGGGAAGATCAATCTTTATTTTTAAAAATCCAAATTATAATTTTTCTTAAAATTAAAAACAAATTAATGCTTTTATATGTATTCTTATATTATGCTCTTGATATTCCTATGAGGGTTGGTATGTATTATAATCTTTGTGTTACCGATGAGAAAACAGACACAGAGAAGTGCCTTGGCCTAAGTCACACAGGTATTAGATTAGATTTCCATTTCAAATTGTTCTTCCAAGTAAACCATAAATGATTTAAAGAGATAGGATGCTATTCCATTCTGGTACAGTACACATTAAAGCCAATATAGAAAAAAATTATATCATTAGATAACATGAAATATGTTTAAGAAAGTATTTTAATTCAATTCATAGTTGGCCACACTGCATATTAGAATATCATGGTAATGGTAAGATTTGCCAAAGCAGACTTTTGAGGGCATATTTAAAGAATCTTTAATTTTTTTGAACGCTTAGTTCATAAAATAAAACAAGGTTCTTCAATATTCACAAAGGAACAAATTATTTTAAACTTTTTACTCAGAACCTTCTATGAACATTATATCTGAATTCTATATTAGTAGAATAACTTATGGATAAAGTCCATGGAAAGTGGGTTTTGGGAGATACTCTTTAAGATTGTATTTAAAATGTTGTGCCTTGTATGGGTTAATGCACTTTCACTATGCAACTTTTAAAGTGCCTCAATAACAAAAATCTGTATTTTCTAAAATATTAGTAATTAGTAGTTTATCTTAAGCAGTTTAAATTGAAATAAAATAATCACATTTAAATATATATATTTCTTATCATTCTGAGACTGCTACTAGTGATATTAGATAATGTATTTCCTCTTTAAATACAGTTTCATAGGGCAAAGAGGGAAAGAAGGGGAAAGATGCATTTAACAACTACAAAAATATATTTTCTAGGCATTAATTCATTCTTTAAGAAGTCTTTATTGAATGCTTACTATGTGCCATGAACTATTTTGGAATCTCAGGGATTCAGTAGCAAACAAAGCAGCACAAGTTCCTGCTTTCATGGAATCTTCTTTGTAGGATTTACTGTGATTTATCTGTGTATTTGTTGAACATTTTAAATATATTTTAATCATAGTACAACACAAAGCTGAGGAAGGGACTTGAATTAAACATTCCTGGTCATCTCTGGATCATCCTGTATAATAAAAGGGTAATATGCAAATTTCCCCCTTGCCTGGGAGTTCGATTGGAGTTTAGCCAGGGGGCAGGGCTAGCCCACCAACTGCCCAGGGCCCCTCCACCTGGCCAGCCCCTCCCTGATTGGCCCCACACACTCTGATTGGGGGCGGGGCTGGCTGGCCAACCTCCCTTGTCCCTTCCCCTGGCTGGCCTGGCCCAGTTGACCTCTATCAGGGCAAGCCAGCCAGACCCCACCCATGCACAAATTCGTGCACCAGGACTCTAGTAGACAAAAAATTCTGTATGGGGTTGTATTAGAAATTCCACATAGAGCTACCCAACCTACTCTTATGAGGAATCATTCTAGTTATTGGAAGATTCTGGTTGAGCCAGAATCTTTTTCAAACTGATAAAAGTTCCCAAGGATCCTTTTACTTGATTTTCTGCAACCATGGATACCTCCTCAACAAAGTCATTGTGATCCTCCAAGCCAGGATGGTGCTATTTTTGACTTATTCTTTCTTCTATTTAGTTTTTGACACTTGGTTTTCAGGATTATGCAAACATTGTTTTATCATTACTTGATAATTGATTTCTAAGCCACTTAAACTTAAGTTTGATCCCTGACTACTGGTTTTGTTGTGGAAAGTCAATTGATCCCTTCAGACCTCAGTTTTTCATCTATAAAATGGGGACCAAAATATTTATTCTTAATAGATATCTAATATCCTCTTAGAAATATTCTCTCAAGACATTCATCTTCATAACAAAAACATTATTAAGAAGAATAGCCCTGGCCCAGCCAGTGTGGCTCAGTGGTTGAGCATCAACCTATGAACCAGGAGGTCACAGTTCGATTCCCAGTCAGGGCACATCCCCAGGGTTGTGCAGGAGGCAGCCAGTCAATGATTCTCTCTCATTGATGTTCTTGTCTCTAGCTCCCTCTCCCTTCCTCTCGGAAATCAATAAAAATATATTGAGCCCTAACCGGTTTGGCTCAGTGGATAGAGCGTTGGCCTGTGGACTGAAGGGTCCCAGGTTCGATTCCGGCCAAGGGCATGTACCTTGGTTGCCAGCACATCCCCAGTGGGGAGTGTGCAGGAGGCAGCTGATCGATGAGGATGTTTCTCTCTCATCGATGTTTCTAACTCTCTATCCCTCTCTCTTTCTCTCTGTGAAAGATCAATAAAATATATTTTAAATATATATATATATATATATATATATATATATATATATATATATATATATATATATATATAGAAAAAAAGGGTAGTCCTGGCCATTGTGCCTCAGTTGGTTCGATTCCTGATCAAGGTACATGCCCAGGTTTCATGCCTTGATCCCTGGGGCGGGGGCATATAGGAGAAAGCTGATTGATGTTTCACTCTCACGTTAATGTTTCTCTCTCCCTTTCTTTCTCTCTAAAAATCAATTTTAAATTAAAAAAAAATTTTTTAAGGATCAAAAATATATTTAAAATACCTGGCACAATGCAGGTACTTAACAAATGTCAGTTTTCCTTCAGCCTTTCTACACAAGTTCTAAAAACAACAATAATGCTTTTGTAATTTGAAAGAGAATATATGCACTTTCTCACTGTATGATCCAATCTTTACATATTAGAGGTTGTTTTTTTTAATGAAGTTTTTTAATCTAATTTTAACTTTAATCCTGACTCTCAAGTCACTGATTTACATAAACTGAGACACAGATCTTTGTAACAATTTAATTGGCTCTTTTATTAATTTACTTACTGCTTTGTTCATCATCATAAACATTTGCTTTTAACACTTTCATAGCCGTTAAAAACTTTTGCTCTTGACAATAATTTATCTCCTTAATTTTTTTCCTTAAGCTTTTAATATGTCTGAGACTTAATTATATGTTTGCTTAAAGTAATTTTTCATATGTTTTTCTAATTATGACCACTCACGTTTATTCCAGCATTAGACAACTGCTTCTACCAGAAAATTAAGTTGTGGCCTTAAAATGAGTGCTCTTATAAGTTAAAAAATGTATCTGAGGCCTCCATTACTTCCATAAACAATGCAATTAAACAATTCCTCAATTTTATAATAATATCTTTGTAATATTTCAGTGCCCTTGCAAATCATAAAATTCTTTAGCTGAGAGAGACTTTTTAGAAAGATTAATATAACTTCATTTTATAGCTGAGGAAAATGAAGGAAAGGAGGTAGTGACTTGCCTAAGATCACATATTTATTGATAGAGTTGAAACTAAAATTTTTATTTTCTTATTCTAGCACAGATCTCTTTCTATCACTTTAGAGTAAACAGATTGACACGAATTTTTTCTCAATATATTTTTATTGATTTCAGAGAGAAAGGGAGAGGGAGAGATAGACAGAAACATTAGTGATGAGAGAGAATCATGGATTGGCTGCCTCCTGCACACTTCACACTGGGGCTCAAGCCCACAACCCAGGCATGTGCCTTGACCTAGAATTGAACCGTGACCTCCTGTTTCATAGGTCCTTGCTCAACCACTGAGCCATGCCAGTTAGGCTGATTGACATGAATTTTTGTTATACTCTTTCCTCTGTTAACAATGTTATATCTGTTCTAAAGACATTATGTGGACAGCAAGTAATTTAAAGAATAACGTCAGTGCATCACAAAAGTATTGTTTGTTAGTCTATAGGAATATTAATCTGTATCTTAAATTTAGTATTTTGTTGTCTAGGATAGTGAATGAGAGCCGACAAGTACTCCAAGAACCTGATTTTGCTCAGTCCCTCCTGAGGGATCCAAATACTCCTATTATAAGGAAATCAAGAGGAACTTCCACTCAAGGAACATCCACACATGCTTCTTCAACTCAGCTGGCTATGGTGGATGATCAGAGAAGCAAAGCAGGGAGTGTCCACAGCAAAGTGAGCAGCTATCACGGCAGCCTCCACAGATCTCGTGATGGCAGGTGAGTTTTATTGCTAGCTTAGTTTATTTCATATGCTGAATTAGAGTTACACAGCTTAAGGAAGAGTAGCCAATTATGAAATAGAAGTTGAACATTGTTAATTTTTTTGAACTTTGCTAGGAACAGTTGTCCAAGATTATGGCCCAATTTAAAGCCAGTTAGAGGAGTTTAAAGCTTAGACTTGCTGCAGTAAAAAATACGGCGTCATCAAAGGGTATTGAGTAGGGAGAAGGCAGAATGAAAGTGGTTATGTTAGTAAGATTAATTTAGCAAACAGTTGTGGAATACTTACTATATCAGCTACAGTTCTGGGAATACAAAGATGATATAGGCATAATCTATGTTTTTAATAAGCTTACCGTTTTTAAGAATAATAGTATAGTCACTATTCATGTTGTGGTTTACAACATGGAATCTGGAATGATAAGCTTCAGTTTTCCTCATCTGTAAAATGGAAATAGTAAAAATATCCTTTAAGACTGTTGTAAAAAAATTAATCAGATAATATATCCAATTGCTTAGAACAGTGCCTGTCTTAGTAAGTGCCTGATATTAACCTCTGTTATTATTGTAAGTGAACTATTAAAGTAAAATTAAGTATGATGGTACAGTTGGCCCTTCGTATCTATGGGTTTTGCATTCAGGGATTCTACCAAAATGGGTATAGAAAATATTGGGGGGAAAGTGTTGCTTTGTTGCTGATGTGTACAGTGTAGTTTGACTTACGGTGGTTGTGTGTCTTAAAAATGTACAGACTTTTTCTTCTTGTCATTATTTCCTAAACAGTACAGTAAAACAACTATTTACATTGCATTTACATTGTGATAGATATTATAAATAATCTAGAGATGATTTAAAGCAATGGTTGCCAACCTTTCCAGACCTCATGGACAGCTAGTGGTCTGCAGACCACCTGTTGGCAACTGCTGATTTAAAGTATGTAGGAGTGATTTAAAATATATAGGGGGGTGTGTGTGTAGGCTATATGCAAATATACCATCTATATAATAAAGAGCCAGGGTACTAACCATGGATGGCTTGACCAGACTGGAAGTCAGTGCTGGTTTGCCGTGGTGACCCAGCACTGACTCGGGCACTGAGGCGCCCTAACTCAGCACTCACTGCCTAGGGGGCTGTGAATCAGGCCCATAGAGAGGCCTGCAGAGAGAGAGGCAGGGTCTGATTCACAGATTGATTAGAACTTGCCTCTTTCTCTCCTGGCCTGGTCAACAACCCTGCCTCCATTTCTCTCCAGGCCTCCTCCAGGGCTGCTGATCAGCCCCATCTTTCTGATCAGGCCTTGTTGATAGGCCCAGAGATGCTGACTAGCATAGAAACTGACCAAACAGGGTGAATGTAAGGAGCCAATGGCTGCCTAGGAGGTGGAACTTTTGACTCTGACTGGCATTGAAACTTACCAATCAGAACCAAATCTGGGTCAACTGTGAGGAGCCAATGGGTGCCTAGGAGGTAGAGCTTTTGACACTGACTGGCATAGAAACTCACCAATCAGAACTAAATTGGCCAGCAGAGAAGGGCAGTTGGAAAGATCAGGCCTGCAGGGGAAGGCATTTGGGAGCAAGATCAGGTCGGCAGGGGAGGGCAGTTAGGGGTGATCAGGCAGGCAGAGGCAGTTAGGGGCAATCAGGCCTGCAGGGAAGAGTAGTTGGGAGCGAGATCAGACCAGTAGGGGAGGGCAATTAGGAGCCATCAGGCAGGCAGGAAGAGGCAATTAGGGGCAATCAGGCTAGCAAGGGAGAGCAGTTCGGGGCAAGATCAGGCTGGCAGGGGAGGGCAGTTGGGGGCGAGATCAGGGCGGCAAGGGAGGGCAGTTAGGGGCGATCAGGCAGGTAGGCAGAGGCAGTTAGGGGTGATCAGGCAAGCAGGCAGAGAAGTTAGGGGCAATCAGGCAGGCAGGCAGAGGGGTTAGAGGCAATCAGGCAGGCAGGCAGGTGAGTGGTTAGGAGCCAGCAGTCCCAGATTGTAAGAGGGGTGTCCAACTGCTTTGGGTTCCCCGATTGGAGTGGGTACAGGCTGGGCTGAGGGACCCCCCCCCCGTGCACGAATTTCATGTACCGGGCCTCTAGTCTATATATATAAAAGCCTAAGCAACTGGTCAACCAGCTGACTGGCTGGTAGCTATGATGTGCACTGGTCACCAGGGGGCAGATGCACAATGCAGGAGCAGAAACCACAGGCATGGGAACATGGAATAGACTGATGAATCTCAGAGGAAAAGGGGGGAGGGAAAAGGTGGGAAAAGATTAACCAAAGATCTTATATGCATACTAGGGGCCTGGTGCACAGATTCGTGCACTGATGGTGTCCCTTGGCATGGTCTGTGCCCTCTTGCAATCCAGGACCCCTCAGGATATTGGAGGCTCCATGCACAGGTACCAATAGGGTCCCTCGGCCTTGGCCGCGACTTCTCGAACTCCAGGATGCCTTGGGGGATGTCAGGCTGCCAGTTCTAGTCCGATCCCCACAGGCCAGGCCAAGGGACTCCACCAGTGCACAAATCTGTGCACCAGGCCTCTGGTTTTATATAAAGACGAGCATCCATGGATTTTAGTATCTGCAGGGGTCCTAGAATTAATCCTGGGTGGATACCAAGGGAAGACTGTGTAGTCCAGAGGTTGTCAAACTTTTCCTATAAAGAGCCACATAGTAAATATTTTAGGTTTTGTGGGTTATCCAATCTCTGTTGCAACTATTCATTTATGCTGTTGTAGCATAAAAGCAACCGTAGATAATATGTAGTCAAAATGGGAATGAATATATTCTAGTCAATTTTTACTTACAAAAAATAAGAAGGACACAGGATCAGAGAAGCTTCACAGAGAGAATGAGAAAAGGGCATGTATTTTCTTGTTAAATTTGCCAATGATTAGACACTTCTAAGGAGCTTTGCAATAATTCAGTTAAGAGATTATAAAGATTAATAGGAAAATCGTGGCAGTGGAAAGAGAGGAAGAGCTGATCTGAAAAATATTTAGAAAGAAGAAATGAAAAGATAGGAATTGATGATGGAATAATAGCAACTAGAGAGAACTATATCAAATGTTTGTGTTGTTGTTTTAACAATTTCTAGTTTGGGAAACTGAAAGAATGAAAATGGAAAGCATTCTGTTAACTTTAAAACATCTGTTTCTATAACTGTCTAGTATCTTTTCAATCTCATCCTAGCCTTTCTCTCATTCTTCTCTGTCCTAGTGTAGGATATGATTTCTATACTTTCTTTTTAGATTGAGACTTCTCAGAAGATTTGTTGCCTTCTGATGGGTCAGCAACTCTGTATTTTTAAAAAGCAACAGTCTTTTTTTGATTATGATATATTTTCTATCTTTTATCTATTTTTTCCTGTGTATAATAAAATTATAGCCCTGACTGAGTTGGCTCAGTGAATAGAGTGTCGGCCTGCGGACTGAAGGGTTCCAGGTTCGATTCTGGTCAAGGGCATGTACCTTGGTTGTGGGCACATCTCCAGTAGGGGGTGTGCAGGAGGCAGCTGATCAATGTTTCTCTCTCATTGAGTTTCTAACTCTCTATCCCTCTACCTTCCTCTCTGTAAAAAAAAAAAAAATCAATAAAATATATTTTAAAAATTATATACAGGGTGCTTTAGGATCCCAGAAAAGAAAACCATCAAATTATTGTGGAAAGTCAGAGGAAACTTCACAAACAACATTGCACTGCTACTTTGAATATGATTCAGGGGAAGCACTTAGAAGTTAAAGACAGGGAAAGATTATATATGCAGAGGTACTAGAGTATGGCTACTGCATAGTATGTATGCGTGGGCAATTGTGATAAAATCAGCTTTGTATTTGAGAATGATCACTTTGGCAGCAGCTTAGGAGAGAAGATTTTAAGTAAGCTCAGTTGGGAAGTTTCTACAGTAATTTAGGGGTCCTATCTTAAGACACTCATAAGGAGGGAGGGAATTAGAATACATTTTTGTCAACACCATCCTCCATGAAATAACTATCAGCATTATATGACATTTGATATTATTAGCCTTCTCCTTTTCAATAAGGATTAGACAGTTATTTTTAGTACAGTGCTTATGCATATGCATGTGGTATTCCATATATAGAGATATATAAAAGAAAGTTAAAGTATGATTTCTGCATTCTAGGAACAGATGACCTTTTAGGGAAGATAAGATCTAATATAATAAAAGAAAACATGCAAATTTGACCGTTACCACCAGCCAATCAGAGCGGTTGTATGCAAATTAACTCAGCCAAGATGGAGGCCAACAGCCATGGAGCTAGAGCAAACCAAAGGATTCTGTTGCAACTGCCTGCCTAGGCTGGCTGAGCCTCTGCTCAGTGGGAGGGGGTCCGGCCTGGGGCCTCCTCGGGGCGTCCAGGAGCAGCTGTCCTGGGTCTGCTGCCTGGCTCCACCCCCCGGGGGCCTCTACCAGGCGTGTGGGAGAGTGGGTTCTCCATTGGGCTTACAGGAGCAGCCATCCTGGGTCCACTGCCTGGCTCCGCCCCCCAGGAGCCTCCTCGGGGCATCCAGGAGCAGCTGTCCTGGGTCCGCTGCCTGGCTCCGCCCCCTGGGGGCCTTCTTGGGGGCATGCGGGAGCGCAGGGGGCCTCTGCAGGGTGTGTAGGAGCAGTCGTCCCGGGTTCACAGCCTGGCTCTGCCCCGGGGGCCTCCTCAGGGGTGTGCGGGAGCACCAGACCAGGGTCCGCTACCTTCATCCACCCCCCAGTGGCCTCCACAGGGCGTGCAGGAGCGTGCAGGAGCGTCTGCTGCACAGTGTGGAGAATCCGAAGCCAGTTCGCTGCCCGGCTCCACCCCAGGTGTTGTTTGCTCAGCAGCAGGGATCCTGCACCAGCGTCCGCCCCTGGCTTGCCACCCAGGTCTGTGCCAGGTGTGTCACCTCAGCGGTGGGGGCCCACCAGGCGTGTGCGATCGTGGGCCCTCTGGTGGGAAACGTCCAGGCCTGCACTCACCAGCCCTCCCACCCCCCAGTGCACGAACCCTGAAGAGGCTGTGGACAGCCTGAAAATGGCCTTCAACCCCTCACTCAGGCTGGCCAGGCATGCCAAGCAGGTGGACATCCCCCCCGAGGTGTCCCAGACTACAAGAGGGCACAGGCTGGGCTGAGAGACCCCCACCCTCCGAGTGCACAAATTTTTGTGCACTGGGCCCCTAGTATATACATAAAAACTAATTAAGTAATAGTGCAAGCCAGCATATAATTAAAACAGCGAATGCTATAGATGACTGATGTGGAACTTCAGAAAAGGAAAGATCAGATTGGTCCATGAAAGTATCGTATAGAAGATAGAGTGAATGAATGGTAACAAAAGATAAATTCATACTGAATAGAGAATTTTTGAAGGTAATTAAACACAGGGAATTTCAGCCTCTGTAATCTGAGTGGAACTGGAGCTTAGATAAGGAAGTTTATAATCACTAATTTAAGGAGTTGGTAATTAAAATTGTGAGAAGCACCTAAGTCGTAATTTAAAAAATAACAGATCAAAAACAAGACCTTGGTAAATATAGTAATAATAATATAAGAAGAATAGCCAGCATATTGTTCAGAGAAAGTGCTTATACTATACGCATATGAGGGAATCAGTAAAAATATAGTGTAATGGGATCACCATGGCAGTTAATTGCTTTTTAAATCATTCTTTTGGCATGACCTATTTTCAATACAGGTGTCTTTCCTCAGCTTGTATGTAGAGTATATACACACAAGTATATTGAATAACAAATGATTTTAGAAATACTGTGAGCATTTCCCAGAAATTCAGGGCCCAGAACTATAATGGCGGCCTACTAAGGTTGTTCTCTAATGTGGTGCAAGAACACTCACATTGTAAGTCTCTCTGCCAGAGAGGAAGGGATAAGGAGAGAGAGAGAAACCTCAGTGATGAGAGAGAATCATTGATCAGCTGCCTCCTGCATGCTCCCTACTGGGGATCGAGCCCGCAACCCAGTCCTGTGCCTTTGATTGTAATCGAACTTGGGACCCTTCAGTCTGCAGGCTGATACTCTTATCCACTGAGCCAAACCAGCTAGGGCCATCAGCTTTTAAGTTTACTTGTTAGCATTATCTTTTGGCCATCTTTTTCTCATCATCCTACAGTTTCTTGGTTATGAAATAACACACACATACACACACACACACTTCACAATACTCAACTCTAGTCCAGACTCCTTGATGGATAATTGATCTCAGTGCTATGTAAAATAAATACACTGCCCTAACCAGTTGGCTCAGTGGATGGAGCGTCGGCCTGTGGATTGAAGGGTCCCAGGTTCGATTCCGGTCAAGGGCATGTACCTTGGTTGCGGGCACATCCCCAGTAGGAGGTATACAGGAGGCAGCTGGTCCATGTTTCTCTCTCATTGATGTTTCTAACTCTCAATCCTTCTCCCTTCCTCTCTGTAAAAAATCAATAAAATATATTTTTAAAAATAATAATAATAAAATAAAATAAATACACTGAGGCAAATACCTTACACATGTAAATCAACTTCAAAGAATAATAGGTGATTAGATGAGAAGATGGGTAGAGCCCTGACCGGTTTGGCTCAGTGGATAGAGCATCGGCCTGTGGACTGAAGGGTCCCAGGTTCGATTCCGGTCAAGGGCATGTACCTTGGTTGTGGGCACATCCCCAGTAGGGGGTGTGCAGGAGGCAGCTGATCAATGTTCCCCTCTCATCAATGTTTCTAACTCTCTATCCCTCTCCCTTCCTCTCTGTAAAAAACTGAATAAAATATATTAAAAAAAAAAAGAAGAAGATGGGTAGAAAAGCAAGTGGATGAGTAGGTAGGTAAAGATAGGTAGAATTTTTTTTCCATTTGATTCATTTGCCATATTTGAATTATAATGATTGAGTAGGATGGTAAAAGTAAGTGACAAGGGAAGGTTAGGGAATGCATAATGAGATACTAGTGAAATTACAATGAATTGAATTATTCATTGTAAAGAGAATCAGAGTAAATCATCTTCAAGTTTTTTTCATTTTGACTTTGGACTACACCATATTATCTTTTCAGCAAATTAACCATCCTAATTGTTTTTCCCTAAGCTTATATTAAGATAAATGTACATTTTCATATTGTATGTTAGATGGTCACAGTGGTTTAAATGATTGTCAAAATATAAATAAACTTGGTAAGTCCCACATACACAATTGAGATTAAATACTATAATTAAATTTATTTTTCTATGTAGTTGATTCCTAATTATCCATGGGCGGGTTGTTTATATTATAGAATTTTGTGGATAGCCGTATATTTCACTTCAATAAATAGACATGATAACTCAATATAGTAATTTTTCTATGAAAAAAATGTAGTCTTTGATTCATATTCATAACAAAAAATCTTAGGTTTCATTTAAGAAAATATCCAATTCATATTTTTAAGTAGCGATTTGGTGTTTTTTTACTTACTCTGATATCATTCCTAGAGCTGAAGCAGATTTTTTTTTTCATTTGACTTATTTGCCATATTTATTTTAAACAGTACTTATGAAGTCATGATAGGTGAAAGCACTTCAAATTAGCTGACAGATAAAATTTGGAAAAATCTTTCACTCAGTTTAGGGCAATAGTTGTTTTGCAAAATAATAATAGAATAACAAGTTCATTCTGAAATATTTTCAACTAACACTGTAATTATTTTATCAAAACATGCAAGTCAAATTTAAAAATGGAAACAAAAGATATGCTTTCTTTTATAATTTTAAAAGGACTTTTCAATTTTTAAAATGTTACCTAATGAAAACATTACTTAATAAGCACGCTGTCAAACTAGATCTCCTCAGAAGTTCATGAATCAGTCTTTAAAATCTTTAAATCTTAGCGTAGACAATGTGGTTCAGCATTTCAGCATCAACCCATGAACCAGATCACTATTGGATTCCCGGTCAGGCACATGCCTGGGTCGTGGGCTTCATACCCAGTCAGGGGATATACAAGAAGCAGCCAATTGATGATCCTCTCATCACTGATGTTTCTATCTCTCTTTTCCTCTTTCTAAAACCAGTAAAGTCATAGTTTTAAAATTTTTTAAATTTTATAAATGGTTCATATTGAGGCATGAAATTTGTTATAATTATGAAAGAACTAGGGGCCTGGTGCACAAAAATTTGTGCACTCGGGCGGGGGGGAGGGGTCCCTCAGCCCGGCCTGTGCCCTCTTGCAGTCTGGGACACCTCGGGGGGATGCCCACCTGTTGGCATGCCTGGCCAGCCTGGGTGAGGGGCTGAGGGCCATTTTCAGCCTGCCCACAGCCCCTTCAGAGTTCGTGCACTGGGGGGTGGGAGGGCTGGTGAGTGCAGGCCTGGACATTTCCCACCGGAGGGCCCACGATCGCACACACCTGGTGGGCCCCCACCGCTGAGAGGACACACCTGGCACAGAACTGGGTGGCGAGCCAGGGGTGGACGCTGGTGCAGGATCCCTCGGTGGGGCCCTGCTACTGAGCAAACACACCCGGGGTGGAGCCGGGCAGCAGACTGGCTTTGGATGCTCTGCACTGTGCAGCAGACGCTCCTGCACGCCCTGCAGAGGCCCCCGGGGGATCGGACCCTGGACGAGTGCTCCCGCATGCCCCAGAGGAGGCCCCCAGGGCGGACCCACGCAGTGGATCCAGGAAAGGCACTCCTGGACACCCCTCGGAGGCCCCTGGGGCAGAGCTAGGCAGCAGACCCAGGACAGCTGCTCCTGCACGCCCTGCGGAGGCCCCTGGGGCAGAGCCAGGCAGCAGACCCAGGACAGGCACTCCTGGATGCCCCGAGGAGGCCCCCGGGGGGTGGAGCCAGGCAGTGGACCTGGGACAGGCGCTCCTGGATGCCCTGCAGAGGCCCCAGGCTGGACCCCCCACCCACTGAGCTGACACACTTGTCACAGCTGTGCTGGCCGCAGAGGCTCACAGTGCAGAGCCACCCTGCCAGCCTCCATCTTGGCTGGGTTAATTTGCATACAGCCGCTCTGATTGGCTGGGAGACATGGCTTGGCTGGTGGGTGTGGCTTAGGTGTCTCGGTGATGGTCAATTTGCATATTACTCTTTTAGTATATTAGATGATAAATAAACGCTTTGACATCCAATAGGTCTTCTTCAGCTGCATATGATTAGTTATTTTGATGACAATTTAAAAAAGAAATGGCCTGCTATATTCTTTTTTTATTTTTAGAAACATTACTTAAAATTTAATACGTTAAAATTATAAATTATATTCAGTTTTCTTTGAGATTTGTTATCCTAAATTAAATACTTTTTACAAAAGGTGTACATCTGAGTGTGAGTATTCTTATCTCTGATTGGGGCTCAGTGAGTCAGGATTGGAACAAAAGAAAATTTAACAGCTCCCCATTGCTGCCTTCAAGATAAGTACAATGATGGAGAAGACTGTCCACAATAAGCAGTGTAGCCAAATTGGCATACTCAAAAGCTGCATCTTTGTTCAAGTTATAGGGTATTAGAGTGTTGTTGTGTATATTTAAGTAGATGTTCCTTCTATGAAATAGCATAGTATCCTCACAGCTCCGAGGAAAAATAATTAACACCATTTACAGTAGTTAATTTAATTGTTAACTGGGCTATCTGGAAAGAAGCTGTCAGCACATACTGTCTTTGTTGCTTGCCAGTTCATTCATCTTTTTTTCTTTTCCTTTTTGGTTACATGAACTTCTCCTCTAATTTCATATGCTCCCTCTTCCTAATCTTTCAGTAAAATTTGAGTTGCTGTACTTCTGATTATAGCAAATTTTCTACACTCCCAAGGTCAATGCCATCTTTCCTCCATTGTTTTTCCTCCTCTTCCTGAACTCACCCCATAAACCATAACTTATTTGAATGAGAAAAATTAACCTTAACTTCTGTCCTTTTGCAAAGAATAGGACTTAATTCTGAATTTAATGAGTATATTTCTTCCTTTTTTTTTTTTTTTTTTGTTAGCCATATGAATAATTCTACAGTGTTAATGAAATTGCTATAAATCATCAAAAGTGGTTATTACTTTTTCACTTGTTGGTTTCCTAGTTATTTCATGTAGTGCAGCATTTTCATGAAAAATTTAGTGTTATTTTTCTAGTGTGCTCTATTTCTTGCTTCAAAATAAACTCTCCTGTACTAGGTATACTCCCTGCAGTTACAGAGGAATGGAAGAGAGACTACCTCATGGCAGCATGTCACGACTGACGGATCACTCCAGGCACAGTAGTTCTCATCGTCTCAATGAACAATCACGACATAGCAGCATCCGGGATCTCAGTAATAATCCTATGACTCACATCACACATGGCACCAGCATGAACCGAGTTATTGAAGAAGATGGAACCAGTGCTTAATTTGTCCTAAGGTGGAAAATTTGTGCCGTTTATAAAGCAGATTTTATTCTTTGCCTTTAGCATGACTGACTGCTGTAACTCACTGTTATCATGCGTTCAGTCAGGTGCAGATTGTGTCCATTGGAAAAGTAAATTTTTGCTTTTTATATTGCATCAAACTTGGAATATCAAGGCGTCTTAAAATTATATTGTCACATAAATAATTCTTATTTCTAGGTAATGAAGAGAGAATTATTTGTCTGGTAAGCATTTTTATAAACCCACTATTTTATATTTAGAAAAATCCTAAGTATGTGGTGACTGCTTTGTAGTGAACTTTCATATATAATATCAACTAGTTGTGAGACAACATTCTGGTCATTCTGTTAATAAAACAAAATTTCAGAATTAAAGAATTTTCTATGCAAGGTTTATTTCTCGGATGAATGATAGGATTTTGTAGTTTTATTTCCATAAGTGAAAAAGAACTGTGGTGTGTAAGAGAATTTGATAAATCAGCAAGGGTATTTTAACTAATAGAATATAAGATCAACAGAAGAATCTGATTAGAGTATTGAAGGATCTTTCAAAATTCTATCAAAATAAATTTCATCCAGAGAGATACAGAGGGTATCAGTGACCATTTTTTTCCCTATAAGTGAGCTGCTTTTATTACTTTTGTAAATATTCCTTTTACTGACAGTGTTTTTATAACTTATCCATATGCATGATGGAAAAAGTAATTTGTAACCATCTTTTCCCATGTAGTAATATTAATTTGTAGAGAACTTTATGTTCAGATCTGTTCCATGGAGACATGTAATAAGATAAGCATCACACATTATAAGGTTTTGTGTTTTTTTTGTGGTAACCACAATTACAAAATGGCAAAATGTTTTCTCTGTATTCATAGTTGTATTTTTCTGCAGTGTGATGTGATCTTGCCAAAGCCACCAGATCTTGGCATCCAGCCCCTCCTGTCAATGGGTTGATTGTCTGTACTTGCATTGCCCAGTAACAGATAGGCTACAGCTTTTGCCCCCCCCTTGTATTCAGATTCTGGATCAGTCTTGTTTACAGCTGAAATATATATAACCTAGGTCCAAAGTGGTGATTTATATGGGGTATCTGAAAAATCACTGTAACTAAATGAAGCATGATTACTCTTGCTGTGAAGTATCTTGTAATCTTAAAAATATCAACTCAAAATTTTTTGACATTTTGTCTTGTAATGTTTAAATAATTTACAATAAAAACTGGTAACTGTATTAGGCATGAAATTGATCAGAAGGGGAAGAAAATTTTTGGAAAATGCTGGATGTATTGTATAGAAAAACATTTTAAACAAGCATGTCCTCAACCCCGACTAGAGGTAAGAATCATTTGGGGAACCTCTGATGCTCAAGCCTTCCTCTCACTCAGATGCAAATTGATAGGTTTTTAAATAAGTTTTCCAGGTGATTCTAATCTATAGCTAGGCTGCAGGCTGTTTTGAACTGATTTGCCCCTGATGATGATCTGATGGCATCTCATATCACATGAAAATCTAGGTGGACTCAATATTATACTTTTACATCATTACCTGATACAAAATTGTTTTCCATTTTATTCGTCCATTATAAAATGTGAAATGCTGACCTCACTCCCCAAAATTCTCATTCTGTAATTCAAAGAATTTAAAATCTGTAGTTCTAAAAATACCATTGGTGATTCTTTACAGGTAATCCAAGAATGACACCATAGAAAGTATACTAAACTCCAGAGAGGCCTGGCTTTGTCATTTGCTGGCTTTTGACCTTTAAAAAGTCAACTTCTCTGAGCTTTAGTTCCCTTGTTTGTAAATGAAGATAAAAGATAAATAAATACCTACCTCACAAAGTTGTCAAATAGGGGATCAAATGAAAAATCATATGAAAACTCTTTGAAAACTAAAATATAGGGGATTAAGATTATTGAGGATTTAAGAGACTTTTTTGAGGGCTACTATCATACATTGCTTGAAATGTGTTTGGTTCGTGTGTACTTTTACTCTCTTTTTTTAAAAAACAAAAAGTAACAGAATTAGGTGTTGAAAAAGTAGCTTTTATCAGACACAAAAGTCAGTTTTCTGGTAATTTATATATCATATTTTTTTCAAAGTACATGTGAATATTTTTATTATTAATTCTTCACAAGATATATTTGAACATTTGGCCCAAAATGTATTTTTTCCTTTCTGTCTTCATTTTTCTTCTCCTTGGAGTTGGAGTAAGTGATCAAGACAGTGTAAATTCCCTCATAACTGACATTTAGTAAACCTTTTCTTTGAAGGCCAAATTTACAAGTTATTTGTAAATAAATGAACAATTCATGAGACTTTTATCTGAGAATCTCTCCTGAGAACAGCATGAGAGGGCCAACACAAGCATTCAGAAACAAAAATAAGAAGTTAAAATAGAAGGTACCAGTTTGAGCTCAAAGATGTTGTCAGTCATTGCCATCTGCATTATGTTATCAATTGCCAAAATGTTAATTGGTTTTCTTGTACAAGTGGCCAACTATAGACAGTTAATTGAACATTATGAAAAGGCTAATTTTTGCTTCTTGATTTTATGTATTCATTTATATCTTCTCTATTAAACTAACTGTTGATATATATGTAAATGCTATATTGACATTTCAGTTCAGCAAAATATTCTAAACTCCAGAGAGGCCTGGCTTCTATTGACATTAAGATACTGGAAGTATCTTAACTTTTTCAGCAGAAAATTTATTTAATATTGTTAATTCACTGTTTTGATTAACAGTATTTAGTTTGGGCTGTGTTATTTATCAAACTAGTGCTCCAAATTAATTTGTTTTTCAAAGACAGTTGAAGAACTATATGTAGCAAACAGCATTTCAAGTTTCAACTAGCTTAAACCAATTTGAGCAAGTCTGGACAGCTTTCTTACCATATGTTTAATTTGTGTTGCGATTGGCACATGATAATGTTTAGTGTTTTGTTCGTTCAGTTGACAGCTGAGAAAATAAGAGTGCTCTCTCAAATGTTAATATATAATCAAAAGATTTTCAAAAAATACTTTGATTTCACCAATATTGTGTTTAATTTATTCAGTAATTAAAAGATCCAAGACAATATTAAGCCCAAAATAATAGCTTCAAAGAATAATTGATCAATAATTCAATAACTAGCACAGGGCTTAGTACGTAGTAAATTTTTAAATAAATAAATGAATAACATGTCGTACAACTCACTTTTACTCTAACAGTGAGTTTCACTTCAAAAAATTTGAAGGATCTGAATTTAAACTAAGTGAAATTAACTCTGCTTTACCAAAATAACGTGTAGCAAGTAATAAGAAACAAGTAAATTATACCAAACGAAGCATATTTCCCCTATAGTAATAGTCCATATTACTATTTAAACTAAAGAAATATACACACACACACATATACACACAAACTTGTACCAACACTTTATATTCATTTTAAATGGTGAGAGCTATTAGAAGTATTTAGGCTCTTTTTGGTTTTATGTGAAACTAACGGCCTGATGCACGAAATTCGTGCACTGGGGTGTGTAGGGGGGTCCCCCAGCCTGGCCTATGCCCTTTCACAGTGCAGGAGCTCCACAATCAAACCCCCCAAAGAAGTAGGCCCCACCCACCCATCTGGGGCTCCTCCATGGATTGCCCCAAAGAGGTAGGCCCAGAGCTTGGGGACCCACCTCCATGCCATGCATGCAGCTTCAAGGCCCTGCCCACCCACGCATGCATGCAGCCCGCCCACCCACGCTCACCTGCTGCGCATGCAGCCTCATGGTGATCACTTGTTATGGCGAGAGGGCATCACGATCACATAGACTTTTATTAATAGGATTAGATCTTTGTGTGTTAGTTGGGTGAATAAATACTTAAGCAAACCTTCTTTAGTAATAATTTTCTCTTTCTGCTTCTTCTTAAAGCAGATTTAGAAATCTAAGAATCCCTTCAAATTAGAAAATTTTTTCAACATTTTAACCTACCTCATTAATTTATTTGTGATAATAGCTGGAAGTAACTGAAATTGTAACTATCTTGATTTAGGCTATAGCCCCATGAAATAAAATGAACGACTTACTTTTTTTTGATAAAATAGAGGATTGTTGGCTAAAAGTTAGAAAACATTTAATATACCAAAATTTCACTCTGGTGATATTTATACCACTTTTGACATGCCAAAGGTACATTTATATGTATTATCATACTTGGATGACTTACATAGTCTAGTGTAATGAAAATTTCACTGGGCTTGGAATTCAAAGACCCATGATTATGGTGTGACGTGCACAGGTCATTTAACTTCCCTTATCTCAATGTCTTCAGTATAAAATGAGGATAAGGCAATTTTTGGTCCCAGCTTACCTCACTGAATGTGTGAGGATCAAATGAGATAACATGTAATATAATGCTCTGTAATCTATAAATTGCTCTACTTATATGTTTCTGGTAGAATTTGGGGGTTGTAGAAAACAAGGATGCGGTCTTCAGTGGTATATAGCAGTAAAAACAAAGTAGGTAATTCTTTCGGTACAATGTTTAAATCAACAATCCAATTATCCTTTTAAAAATGAGATTCTTTTTCAAGAGTAGCTCTGCCCTTAAATTGTGTTGGCTCTCTAAAATACTACAGTATGATCTCAAATTTTGTATGATGAATTTGTAGGTCCCTTCCAACAGAAATTAGGGATCTCCAGTATATGTTTTCTTTATATGGAATTACATAAAATCGCTTGGCTTCACTGAAAGTTGTAAGAAAAATATTAGAAGTGTAAGCCTTATAACTTGTTTTCTTTGAGAACTTTCATGTGCCTAATTCTTCCTGATTAAGAACAAGTTTTTAAAAGGTGATTACTGTAAGTAATTGGTTTTCATCACTGTAAAACTTTAAATAATGAGGTATTGTCTTAATTGTTTGTATGTTTGTATATATAGTTTTTTAAACCTACATAAAAGGTAAGAATTTCTCCATTTTTTTCCTCATGTAAGCAGAAAAAAGATAACTTTATAAAACCAAGATTTACAAAGGAACTCATGATTCTTTTACATTTCTTTTATCCCTTTTTACAGCTGATTAAAATGAGATAAAGTGTTTATATTTAATTCAGCTATGTTTCTTAGTAGCTATATAATTTTATACATTATTCTTATTTCTGTCTATTTTATATGAAAAAATAATGTCGACATCTCCTCATAATTTCTCTTTCCTTCTCTTTTGTTCCAGTTATATAAGTAATAGGAAGATCAAGTATCCTCTACCTCCCTTTAAACTATAATCAGTTTCCTAGAGTTTTTTCCTAATTTAACTTTAATCCTTGATTTCTTTTATAGCCAAATTAATATAGGATTATAATTTTCTCTCAGGATCCAAAATCTAGGAGAAAATGTTAAGGTCTGCCTAGCCATCTTTGTAGACATTATTATTTTGATTACCATATAAAGATTTAATATAATTAGTTAATAAGCCTATTTCTTATTCTCCTATTTCTCTAATTAGTAAAATTTTTTTGCTGTAAAGATAAAAGAAAGTTTCACTTGTGTTTTAGCCAGGTACTATACCAGTACAACATTACTTCCTTTAAGAGTAGTTCAATCTATTTAAATGCATTGAAGGATAAGTTTCTTCAGATTATTATTTTTTTTAAAGCATCACTTATCTCAGAAAATTTATTATGTCCTTCCTTGGATATTTTTCAAGGTATGATAACATTGCTCATAATTTATTCCTATTTTATTGACCATAGTTTGACTTAATACAAAAACAAGGGTTTTTTTTTTATATTGTAATTTAGATTTTAAGAACTCAGAATTCCATAATTTTGGAAATTACCATTCACTAGTAATATTTATATATATATAAAACCCTAATATGCAAATAGACCAAACAGTGGAACAACCGAACAACTGGTCGCTATGACATGTGCCGAGCACCAGGGGTGAGTGTGGAACATGGCAGGTGTCAGCAGCAGGCAGCAGAGCGTAGAACATGGCGGGCATTGGTCAAGGCGGGATGGTGGAGCAGATGAGCAGGGGCACCAGACCAAGGTGGGGTACTGGTCACTGTCACTGGGGCAAGCCTCTGGTGGTTACTGACAATTCTTTGCTCCTGCGTGCTGTGGTCCCGCCAGGTGCTTGCACCTGCTGCCAGCACCAGAGCCATTGCTTGCACCCACTGCCAGTGCCCAGTGCCACCCCCTATCATTCAGCACTGTCAGCAGGTGCAAGCAGCAGCTGCTGGCCCTGATCACACCTGAGAGCTTCTCCACCTCCCCCTGCTCCTGAGGGGCGATTGGGGCAGCAGCTGCTGCTCACACCCACTGATGGCGCAGAGCAACTGGGGCTGGTGCTGTCAGCACATGGGAGTGGTGGCAGCAGGAGTGGGGCTACCGAAAGATGGGACCAGGGGGCTGCGACAGGAGGGGCTGGGCAGGGGCATGGAGGATGGGCCAAGACCCACCCCTGTGCCCACTGCAGCTTTGTGGCCCACAGTTCCTTTCAAGGTGCATGAATTTGTACACTGGGTCTCTAGATAGTATTTATAAGACTGATATTTTTCAAGCTTTTTATTTTATCATATTTCATGCAATAGGGTGAACTACATTATTATTTTTTTACTACTGATCTGGAGTTTTTGTTATATAAGTCAGCTTGTTTATATTACTAACTGGCAACTATATTTTTGTGTTGTACTTACTGGCTTAAAAGAATAAAACTATAGAGTTAAATAATTTGTTTTCTAAATTGGCAGTTTTCTAAATGCTTAGTAAAAAGGCATAATGTTATTTCTGAGTACCACTGAATTTTGAGTCAGGCGACTTGATTTTTAGTTTTGTCTCTCTTCTAAATGAACTGTGTAACTTTGGAGTTTTACCTATTGGAACCTTGGTTTTCTCATTTATAAATGAAAGAAGTTCATTAGATTAGGTAGTCTCAATTTCCACCTGTCTCTAATATGGTTGTTTCTTGACCATTTTATAATTATTATCTGGGCTTACTTTTTTTTCCGCATGAACTATATTGACTAGATTAACCTGTACTGTTAATGCAATTTATTCTTAAATTGATAGAATTCAGATATGTTACTAACTTTGTTTCCCATTCATGATTTTAAGTAATTTTAAAGGAGGAAAATTGTATTACAGATAATAAAAGTTGAAAGAAAGCTTTATGTAAAAATTCTCCTAAAGCACCAATATCAGCACCTCAAATTTACATACAGAAAAAACTGACATATAAAATGTTGTGGGTTTTGTTCTCTTAAATATGAATATAGCTAGTTAGCCTAAACTTTGAATAAACCACACAGTGATAATACTGGCCCATATAGCCAATTAAAAAGCTATTGGGGCCAGAACCGGTTTGCCTCAGTGGATAGAGCGTCGGCCTGTGGACTGAAGGGTCCCAGGTTCGATTCCGGTCAAGGGCATGTGCCTTGGTTGTGGGCACATCCCCAGTAGGGGGTGTGCAGGAGACAGCTGGTCGATGTTTCCCTCTCATTGATGTTTCTAACTCTCTATCCCTCTGCCTTCTTCCTCTCTGTAAAAAATCAATAAAATATATATTTTTTAAAAAAGCTATTGGGGCCCTTGCCAGTTTGGATCAGTGGTTAAGCATCAATCTATGAACCAGGAGGTCATAGTTCAGGCTTGAACCCTGGTGTAGGGTGTGCAAGAGGCAGTCAATTAATGATTTTCTCCCATCATTGATGTTTCTATCTCTCCCTCTCCCTTCTCTGAAACCACTAAAAGTATTTTTTTTTAATTAATGGAAAAAATATCCCCGGGTGAGGATTAACAAAAGAAAAAAGCTGTCGGGTTTTACCAACATTAAAATAATTATAAAATGTAAAAGGAATTTCAGAGTAAATTGAAACTTTTCTGTTCAATAATTATTCTTAAGCTGTAGTCTTAGATTCATTGAGTGAATACAGTTGCTAGATTGCCATGAACATGTATATATCCTGCTTTAAAATATTACTAGAGATAAATGTGATTTGTTATTTTTAATTTTTTTCTGGCTGTGCTTATGTTTCCATAAAGCCTCTTTAGCTGTCTGATAAAATGTAGCAATTCCATTAGTTCATCTCTCTGCAGAATTCTCTTTTTTAGATTTGTGTTTTCTGAGAACCAGGCCAAGGAGGTTTCTGTTACTTTTAAAGATCATTATCTTTGCTCTAATTGTCTGCATTAGCTCATATCAATCTCTTGAACACTTTGGTGTATTTATTCGGTGATTATTGGGTTTGTGGTCTGATGGATAGAAAAGAGTAATG
>PVJC01020528.1:0-29088 GCA_004026665.1 Murina feae
ATTGACTGGCTTATTTCACTTAGCATAATGCTCTCCAGTTCCATCCATGCTGATGCAAATGGTAAGAATTCCTTCTTTTTTACAGCAGCATAGTATTCCATTGTGTAGATATACCACAGTTTTCTAATCCACTCATCTACTGATGGACACTTAAGTGAAGTTGAGTATTTTTATGTAATTTCAAAGTCTATTTTTGCCTCTTTTCATGGTTTTTGGTTACTAGGTAGGTGATGTTTATAATCTTACTGATTTATAAACACTCTTTATATGTTTTAGGATGCATTCTTTGCCCATATGTGTTGCAAATATTTTTTGAGGTTCTCATTTGCTTTCATTTTTTTTCCAGGTTTTAAAAAAATACCATCTTATGGTGTTTTTTACAATGAAGAATTATTCCATAGTCATGCGTACCCACCTTTTCTTTTAAATATCCTGGATTTTATGAAGTCCTTTCAAAGGTCTTTTTTATTTTAAGACTATAAAAGGTTTCTTTCATGTCTCCTTCTAGTTCTTTTATTTTCTACATATTTTTAGTATTTAATATAAGTGGGATTTCTCTATTGATATAAAGAATGAGGTAAAAATCCAACTTTATTTTTTTCAGATTATTACTAAAGTTAGTGCCTTGATAATAAAAGCTTTCATACAGAGTTAGTAATACTGGATTCTTAAAATGCTTAAAATTTATCTTAGCAATATAGAACAGATTATGACAATAGAAAGTAGAGACACCTAATGCTCTATTCCACCTTTTTATGAACTACTAGAGGCCTGATGATCTGTGCACTGATGGAGTCCCTCAGCCTGGCCTGCACAGGATGGGTGGGGCTGAAACCGGCTCTCTGACATCCCCTGGGGGTTCTGGATTTCAAGAGGGCATAGGCCAGGCCTAGAGACCCCACTGGTGAACAATCAGGGCCTGGGAGGGGCTGAAGGAGGGCTCCAGGGCATGTCTGGCCCGTCTCACCCAATCAGCAGACCTCAGCAGCAACCTAACCTACTGTTCGAAGCATCTTCCCCCTGGTGGTCAGTGCACATCATAGCGACTGGTCAAACACTTAGCATATTAGGCTTTTATTATATCAGATTCCTAAAATACACAATATAAAAAGATTTGTAAAACTTCAGCATGAATGAAACTGTAATTTAGGTAAACTTCTGCCAGATGTGTAGAACTGTCCACCAGCTAACATAAGGTCCTCCCATCCTGGCTTCAAACTTCTTCCTCAGAAAGAAGAGACTTTCACTGACTCAGTGGGCGGGCCCAGTCAGACAGGGAAGGAGCTACTCTCTGAGGTGACAGGGGATAAACCCACAGGCTTCATCTCCACGCTTGCAGCTCCCCCCACCCTGCAAGCAAGTTCTAGACAACGTAGGCACTAATTCTCAGCCACATAAACCGGAGGTGTAAGTGGGTTTGGTGCTGAATTCTCCGCCTGTGGTAAGTGAGCCCGGCTGGGCTTCGGGCTCAGCAGGTAGGACAGGAAGGGTGTGGAGTTGAGGTAGAGAAGGAAGTAGCGAGCATGAACGTTTCATTCCTGTTTCCTAGAAACAAAGCTGCACTTGGTCTACATTGCCCGAGGAGTGAAACCTCTTCAGCAGAAAACACAAAGAAATGGGGCCAAGAGAGCTCTTCTTATTGCATCAAATGTGGCTGGGAGCTCAGGATATCAGCCATTCAGATCCTAACAGCAACAAAATAAATGCGAAGCTGTGAACGCACAGACCCATCAGCGAGTGAGGAACGCCAGGCCTGCATACACCTTTACCCTTTAATTAAACAGAGAACCCTCATAATTTATATGGTATTGGTCAGAAATCGTGTTTAAATGGAAAGCAACTGTGTTATCTTAACCAAAACAGGAAACTTAGACAGAACAGGTGAGTGGGGATGAGGGTTGAAAAGAGGCAGAAACCAATACATTCTGATGCCTAAAGAGTAGAGCACAGCAGAGTGCTACCCACACTGCCTCCAGTGCTTTGGGAGCCCAGATCTGGCAGGAGACTGAAGAACTGATGAAGTGGCAAGATCAGGGACAAGAGGTGCCACCAGCAACAGGTGAGCTCCTCCCACAGGACTAATTTGAGGAGATCACCTCTGCTCGGAGGCTAAACACTGAGTGGCAGGGTGTCACTCACACCCATGTGACAACAACCATCATCGCACCTGCCCCTGGAAGTTGTTTGTGGCTGTCCCCGCTGTAGACAACCCAGGCTTCAGCATCGCTGGCTTAGAATCCCAGGAAAGTCCATCTCCTGGGCCAAGTCAGGTGCCTGGTGCCTGGCTTCCCACAGGGCCTGAGGCTTCATATCTGGTGTATTAGCCCCCATCATGGTAGTCAGCCCTCTTCTCTCCATAGGAGGGACATGAAGGAAATGACAAATGACAACATCATAAACAACTAACAAAAATAATCTGGGCGGTACATCACTGCCCCTCCCACTGCACCCCAACAGCATGTCCTGCAGGTCAGAGGAAGGGTCAGAGGGAGCACCCTCGGACCTCCCAACAGAAAGGTAAGAAACAGTTATGTTAAAAAGAGAATATAGTGCCTAAAATTCAGGAAGGATTCTTTTTTTTAATATTTCAGAAAAATGTTTTTACACCATGTGTTTACTTTGTTCATTTTAATTAAGAAAAGGATGGAAGCCCTAACCGGTTTGGCTCAGTGGATAGAGCATCAGCCTGCGGGCTGAAGGGTCACAGGTTCGATTCCGGTCAAGGGCATGTACCTTGGTTGCGGGCACATCCCCAGAAAGTGAGTGTGCAGGAGGCTGCTGATTGATGTT
The DNA here is from genome assembly GCA_004026665.1 of Murina feae. NCBI lineage: Eukaryota > Metazoa > Chordata > Mammalia > Chiroptera > Vespertilionidae > Murina > Murina feae. Next base: position 2,791 of record PVJC01020528.1, read on the forward strand.
TCTCTGTCATCGATGTTTCTAACTCTCTATCCCTCTCCCTTCCTCTCTGTAAAAAATCAATAAAATATATTTTTGAAAAGAAAGAAAGAAAGAAAGAAAGAAAGAAAGAAAGAAAGAAAGAAGAAAGAAAGAAAGAAAGAAAGAAAGAAAGAAAGAAAGAAAGAAAGAAAGAAAGAAAAAGAAAGAAAGAAAGAAAGAAAGAAAGAAAGAAAGAAAGAAAGAAAGAAGAAAGAAAGAAAGAAAGAAAGAAAGAAAGAAAGAAAGAAAGAAAGAGAAAGAAAGAAAAAGAAAGAAAGAAAGAAAGAAAGAAAGAAAGAAAGAAAGAAAGAAAGAAAGAAAGAAAGAAAGAAAGAAAGAAAGAAAAGGATGGAATTCGTAAGCCAAAAGAGAAACAGAACTTGGGACCTGGTTAATAGAAGACCGTAACACGATGACTAAATGATATTTGCATTAATATTGCTTTAGAGATTGCAGAAGATAAAGCCAAAGTGAGGAAGATATAAGGAAAGAGAGAGATATAATAAAAGAACAGAAGCAATACTTTCTGAGATCTCAGATCAAAGTTGTTTCCAAGAACCAAATATAATTAATGAAAAGGAACAACACACACATATATCCTGATGACTTTAAACATCGAAAGAAGAAAGAATTCTATAAATATGGCAGCAGGGGAAAACACCGGCACAAACAATGCCATGAAATATCACACCAGACTCAGGCTTTTCCTTTCAACACACTGGGTGACTGCCATATCCTTGGCAGAAAACTAGTTTTAAAGTGACTAAAGCCTTTAAATAAATACCTAAATAAAAAGCTCACCAGGAGTTAAAAAGAGAAACTAAAATATGAAATACGATATGGTTAATGAGATTACATAAGCATAGGTTTGTCTAAATATTTTTGTAAGTGTGGTTAAATGAATAAAACAAATGTCAAAATTTATTCTAAGAGAGTAAACAAAAGTTTAAAAAGCTAATAATAATTCTCTTAATCAAAAGAAATTTAAAGAAAAGTAAATAACTGTTTTCCTCATGCTAAAGTTGATGAAAAATAGTAATATTTTATTTTGATGCTGATAATTAAAGGAAGCTATAATGAGTTATTTTAATTTTTAATATTTAATATTTAAGTATATTCACAGAATTCATAGTAAGTTGTGTAAACTGCAAATAACTACAAGTCACCTAATACAATAGTTATGGTGAAGGGTTGGGAGGGAGTTAGAAGTAGGTTTATGGCAAAGGAGAATTCGAGATGAAAATGAGATTGTATTGAGGCATGGCAGTAAGTGCCAACCAGGCCCATAGCAGTCTTAAAACAAAAAGACAGCCAAGCAGGCACCAACGTGAAAGTGAAGCTACGAGCTATTCTTCAGAATCTGAAGAAGTAACACAAAAAATGTTTAAGTAAAAGCTTAGATAATGGTAAGCCAATCAGCATGGTGTTCATATCAGACAACAGAAATTCCAAACCAACAAAACTTGCTAAACTGTGCAAATTGTATATTTTGCAATGACATTCTGATATTGAAAGAAAAAGTATATGTGCCAGAAGAGAGTATCTATCTAATATAATAAAAGAGTAATATGCAAATTGACCATCGCCCAAGACACCTAAGCCACACCCACCAGCCAAGGCACGCCTCCCAGCCAATCAGAGTGGTTGTATGCAAATTAACCCAGCCAAGATGGAGGCTGGGAGGGCGGCTCTGCACTGGGAGCTTCCACGGCTGGCATAGCTGTGCCAGGTGTGTCAGCTCAGTGGGGGTGGGGGGTCTGGCCTGGGGCCTCCTCCGGGCATCCAGGAGCACCCGTCCCGGATCCACTGCCTGGCTCTGCCCCCCGGGGGCCTCCTCAGGGTGTCCAGGAGCAGCTGTCCTGGGTCTGCTGCCTGGCTCTGGCCCCTGGGGGCCTCCGCAGAGAATCCGAAGCCAGTCCACTGCCGGCTCCACCCCAGGTGTGTTTGCTCAGCAGCAGGGCTCCACCAAGGGATCCTGCACCAGCGTCTACCCCTGGCTCGCCACCCAGCTCTGCGCCAGGTGTGTCCCCTCAGCGGTAGGGGTCCACCAGGCGTGTGCGATCATGAGCCCTCTGGTGGGAAACATCCAGGCCTACACTCACCAGCCCTCCCACCCCCCAGTGCACAAACCCTGAAGGGGCTGTGGGCAGCCTGAAAATGGCCCTCAGCCTCTCACCCAGGCTGGCCAGGCATGCCAGCAGGTGGACATCTCCCCCAAGGTGTCCCAGACTGCAAGATGGCACAGGCCGGGCTGAGGGACCCCCACCCCCCGAGTGCACAAATTTTTGTGCACCAGGCCCCTAGTATATATATAAAAAGCCAACAATCATAATGCTGTAATGACCAGAACAACTGGTCACTATGCCACTCACTGCTACCAGCAAACTGGCCAGATCCAGGGGTGGGCCAGCAGCCAACCTCCCACGGCCCCTCCTCCTGGCCACCCTGCCCCTGAACAGCCTCTCCCACCCTGATAGAGGGTGGGGTGGCTGGCCAACCCCCCTGAAGTCCTCCCCCCAGCCAGTCCCGCTCCCAATGGGCCTCCACCACCCAATCGGCCCGCAGCCCCTCCCCCTGACTGGCCCTGCCTCCAATTGCCCCCCTACCTCAATTGGGGGAGGGTCCCACCAGCCAATCAGCTGTGGCCCCTCCCCCCAGCCAGCTCAGATCCAATCTGCTGATTAGGGCCAGGTCAGCCAGACCTCCCCCCCCCCCATGCACAAATTTGTGCACTGGGCCTCTAGTTAATGTAATAAAGCAAAATATGTTGGAAATAAAAAGAGACTCTAAAAAACAACTATAGGATATTATCAGGTTCTATATGACTTACAGTCTTTACAAGACAAAGGAGAAAAAACAAATCAGGCCTAAGCAAGGATTTTCCAGTCTGTGGAAGAGCCTGCGGTGAGGGCTGGTGAAGAGACTGAGCAGGCAGTGTGAGTGTGGTCCATCTGTGCTGCGCTCATTCGTGTCCCAGGTCATCTTGCATGTGGAGCACATGACCCCAAGCGGGCAATGGGGTTGAGTATATTTCATCGTTTCTAAAACTCTTCCCGACACAGGTTCTAAAGTCAGGCTGTAGGTCAGTATTTCGTTTTAAGGGCTGCCCTAGTCAGAAGCTCCTCTAAAGCCCACAGGCCACACGGCAGAGTCACCGGTAGCTGCACTCTCCAGGTCCACTATGCCAAGATTTTTGCTAAAATTCTGAGAGTAAATTTCCATCTTCCTGTCAGTTATTCATTCCAAATAATTTTAATGTAATATGCTTCGATTTTTTTCCCTACTAAATAAGTTCCAAAACAATAAATTCTTTGAATGGTTTTTAAAGCAAGCTTGACTTTTTTCAAAATTATTCTTGGGGTTTGGGGGGTGTATATGTGAAATATATTGTAAGTGGCATATATTGCCTTCAACAACAAAATCATGTGAGAATGAAACATTGCAGACATGTTTTCAAGATGTTCTTTCCTTAACACAAGTTTAAGTGCAGCAGCCGTTTCTTGCTTGTTCACCTTGAACAGACCTGTTAAAAATGGCTTAGTTTTTTTGAAACTGTCCACTTGGTCACCAAAGGGAAAGGGTCATCAAATTTGGAAAGCTTACCTTTTTCTGTGAGGAAAAAATGTGTTTCACTTTAAATTTGACCAAGACTTCGAAACTTTTTACCATGAGATAACCTCTCCTCTGTGAGGTGCAAATACTGCCACGGTCACACTCCTGTCTTCTGAGCATGTTTGAAAGATTCTCTCACTTTTTTTAATGTATCACTAATGCTTCTGGCTTCCACTTGATGCATTTCCTTGCCTATGACGGAGGCAAAAAATACATTTCACTTGTGATGTGACCGTGACTCACCCTAAACCCACTGAGTCCAGTAGGAGCTGCTCCCGCCATGAACACATGCGTTCAGATTCCCACCCCCTGCTCCACAGCAGAGATGTGACCTGTCATCATGCTTTGCCAATAGGAATACACTTTTAAGTGTCGTGATATGGCTTTCTGGGTATAATTTCAGTGAACTTTACCATGAAAAGATGAACAAGTGTATTGCCTATGATCTGTGATTTTTGTCTTTATACCAAAAAAATTTAAAAAAATCTCAAAACAGGGTTTTTTTGTTTTTTATGCTCACCTGAGGGCATGCTGGCTGATTTTTGAAGAGAGGGAGAGAGGGAGGGAGGGAGGGAGGGAGGGAGGGTGGGAGGGATTGGTTGCCTCCCATAGGCACTCCCACTGGGGATGACACCTGAAACCTAGGTATGTGCCTGAGTGGGAATTGAACCCGAGACCTTTTGGTGTATGAGACAACACTCTAACCAACTAGGCCACATTATCCAGGGCTCACAACAGGTTTTATATTTAAATACTTAGATATAATATCATATGATTTAAACAGTTTTGAAGATGCAAATGTTTGCCTTCAGGTTCTGAATGCCTTGCTCGCAGGAGACCCACGTTGCCTAGGTCACTGAGTACGGCAGACACGAGGTCACACCCGGCTGAGGCGCCCTTACACCATCTTGTTTTCACTGCTGGGACTGGTGAAGACTCCCACGAGGGCTAAGAGAAGTGTTGCTCAGTCATTTGGGGGATGGTTTTGTTTTGTGTTGTTGTTTGCTTTTCCCTGAATTATTAGAATTACCTTCTATGTAGGGTTGTTTCTATGTAGGATTACTCTTTGTAATCCACTTTTCCATTGGGGGGAAATTAGTTTTATTAGAAACAGAAAATTATCTCTAAGCCTGTCTAACTGGGAACAGGTACACTGCAATGCATCACCTAATAAAAGTAGAATGGAGATGTCATCAACCCTCCCCTTTGACTATTCCCACTAATCTCTTAGGAAACCTTAACATGTAAAACATGGCATGTAACTTTCTGGCATCAGTTATCTATGGTCGAAATAAAACTATAACAAACAATCACAAAACCGCAGTGGACACAGCAATAAGCACCCATGTCGCTCAGGAATCCGAGGACCTACTGACCTGCAGCCAGGCTCCTTCAGCCTCTGTCAGCCTGGCTCTCAGGGGCTCTGCTGGCCTGGGCTGGGCTGGGCAGCTCACAGATCTGAGGGTGGCCTGCTGCAGCGGTGGAGGTGCCCTCGGCTGGGTTTATTGGAGCAGCTTGGCTCTTCTCCACCTCTCACCTTCATCAGGCTTACCCAGGTGTGTTCTCATGGCAGTGAAAGAGGGCAAAAGCGAGCAAACCCAATCCCGTAAGCACTTTTTAAACCTCAGTTTGCATCATGTTTGCTGTCATCCCATTGGGCAAACCGAGTCACATGACTGAGCTCAGCAGGAGAGCGGACGAGGACCCAAGGAGTGAAGAGTTGGGCTGTAACTGTAATCAACCTCCTGGAACCAGAGTGACTGTATCAAATGTAGAGTAAATACTAATAAACCTTGATTTGTTCTTTAAAGTAAAAATAAATACATGTTTTGTAATTCACTTTCTAAAATCCGCATATCCTCTGAAAAATATACAAATCACTTTTGTTATTATTGGTTTCCAAGAGTTTAAATAATCTTAATGATTAAATAAATTAATTTATTTATTTTTTGTCCTACTGATGCTTGTTATTTTTAAGATCACAAGTGAAATTTCAATAAATGCTAAAAAACAAAATTTTGTAGCCCAAATATCCTAGCCTCAAAAAACAGAAGCAAAAATTCGTTTAAAACAAAATAGTAAGAAGACCTGGTCATTTGAAAAATAACTTTTCAAAATAATTATATGGTGCCAAAGGAAATCAAAATCCCAATCTTTAACTATAAACAACATAATGGAGAATATTACTGCATATAAATAAATGTGGGATGTGGCCAAATCTATAATTCAAATTTATTGCTTTAGAAAAGAAGGAATAAAAGAATTATTTAACTTAAGATATCAGAAAAAAACGTATCTAAAAAGTAAAATAGTAAACATATTTTAAAAACATATTTTAAAAAGTAAAATAGTAAAGATAACAATCGAAAACAATTGTTTATAAAACAGAAAACAGTATAATTAACCAATATATTCTAAAACTGAATTTGAGGGAAAAGTAAAAGTATAAGTATGCAATAAACAAAAGCTCACACACAATATTAGAAATAGGGGGGAAGACAAAGAAAAAGAAGTTCATTTTTTTAAATAGAGCATTATATATTTTTAAAAGTCCATGTGTATGGATTTAGAAACTTTTAAGGAATGGGAAATGCTAAAAAGCAATGTAAGTTAACAAAACTCAATGAGAAAATTTAAGCATCATAGACAAAGAAAAATTTGAAAATGTCAAAAAGTTAAGTGCAAAAAAATCATGGGCATGGATAAAACAGGGTACTTCCTTCAGATCTCTTAAGTGATACTTCATCTGCTTTCTAAATGTCTATAAAATTAGTATAAAATAAATGAAAACCATAAATCAATTATACATATAAATGCAATAATCTGTGAAGTTGAACCCACAATATATTCAAATAAATATGCAACACAGCTGTGTAAACAATAGTCTGTGAATGCAAGGAATATTTAATGTTGTAAATCTATTAAAATATTGTAGCACATCAATAATTTATAAAAAGTTATATTAATTCCTGGACGGAAGTAGAAGTGTTTGATTAAATCATTTCATTCATAATGAGGGGAAATATTCTCTTAGTAAAACTCAAAATTAAAGTATTTTTCTTCGTTTTAAATATATATTTTTATTGATTTCAAAGAGGAAGGAAGAGGAAGAGAGAGATAGAAACATCAATGATGAGAGAGAATCATTGATCAGCTGCCTCTGCATGCCCCTACCGGGGATTGAGCCCACAACCAGGGCATGTGCCCTTGACAGGAATCCAAACTAGCACCCTTCAGTTCTCAGACCAACACTCTATCCACTGAGCCAAACCAGCTAGGGCTAAAGCATCTTTCTTTAATGTGACAAAAACGTCAAGACAAGACCAGACAGTGTTTTTTTATGATTTAATTAGAGACATTTCCATTATATTCAGGAACAAAATAATGTGTGCCATTATTGCCATATTTTGTCATCATTTTGGAAATCTCTAGTCGGTGTAATTTTAAAAATAAAAAACAAGAATGTAAAGTATCATAGATAAATATATACACATATTTATTATTATTATTATATTATTATTATTATATAGACACATACATAGAGATATATAAATTTTATTATGTATTATATTGATTATATGTTGATCTTCATTATCTAATATAATAAAAGAGAAACATGCAAATTGACCATTACCACCAGCCAATCAGAGCGGCTGTATGCAAATTAACCCAGCCAAGATGGAGGCCAACAGCCATGAAGCTAGAGCAAACCAAAAGATTCTGTTGCAACTGCCTGCCTGAGCCTCTGCTCACAGCCACAGCCACCAGCCAATCAGAGCGGCTGTATGCAAATTAACCCAGCCAAGATGGAGGCTGGCAGTGCGGCTCTGCACTGGGAGCCTCCACGGCCGGCCGGCATAGCTGTGCCAGGTGTGTCAGCTCAGTGAGAGGGGGGGTCTGGCCTGGGGCCTCCTTGGGGCGTCCAGGAGCGGCTGTCCTGGGTCTGCTGCCTAGCTCCGCCCCCGGGAGCCTCCGAGGAGTATCCAGGAGCGCCTGTCTTGGGTCCACTGCCTGGCTCCACCCCCTGGGGGCCTCCCCAGTGCATGCAGGAGCACGGGGCCTCTGCAGGGTGTGCAGGAGCAGCTGTCCAGGGTCTACTACCTTCACCCGCCCCCCAGGGGCCTGCACAGGGCATGGGAGCTTCTGCTGCACAGTGCGGAGAATCCGAAGCCAGTTCACTGCCCGGCTCCACCCTGGGTGTGTTTGCTCAGCAGCAGGGCCCCACTGAGGGATTCTGCACCAGCGTCTGCCCCTGGCTTGCCACTCAACTCTGCGCCAGGTGTGTCCCCTCAGCGGTGTGGGCCCACCAGGTGTGTGCAATCGTGGGCCCTCTGGTGGGAAATGTCCCTGCCTACACTCACCAGCCTTCCCACCTCCCAGTGCATGAACCCTGAAGGGGCTGTGGGCAGCCTGAAAATGGCTCTCAGCCCCTCACCCAGGCTGGCCAGGCATGCCAGCAGGTGGACATCCTCCCCGAGGTGTCCTAGACTGCAAGAGGGCACAGGCTGGGCTGAGGGACCCCCACCCCCCAAGTGCACAAATTTTTGTGCACCGGGCCTCTAGTATATTATATAATGTATAATGAAGATCAACAAAACTATTAGAACCAGTAAGAGAGCCTAGTAATATAAATAATTACAAAATAACCCTGCATAAGCCATTAGCTTTTTATATACCAGGAAAAAAGTAACCTGATAACTTAATGTGGAAAACATTCTTTTATAATAGTATCAAACAATGCAAAACATTTCATATCAAATTAATCAAATGTAAAGAAAATTGCAAAATGTTTCTTTAAAATTAAATAAGTTCAAATAAAAAAGTCATATTATAAATATACATGGAAAATTAAAAGCAAAATTATTTTGCATTTTAATGGACTTCTAATCAAAATTGCAGTGAAGTTTTTGAGGAGCTCATTAGAATAAATATATTTCATCATAAGAATAAGAAAGGAAAGCATCTACTTTTTTAAAAAAGAGTACTATATATATCCACCCACATAAATGTGACACTAATGAAGAATTATAAGAAGAAAAAATTGACAAATTCAGAATATATACTGCTGATATGATAACCATTTGGAACCCATGCAAAACAGAAATTTTATTATTAATACTGAGACAATTATTTAAACATTTAAAATTAATAAATTATATCTCTACCTCATACCATACATTGTAATTAATTTTCCAAACAATTAACAAACTAAATCTAAGAATTTAACTGCTGAAGAAAACAGAAGTGACTGGCTAGCTAAGCTTAGAGTAAGGAAGGTCTTTGTTACCCTAAAAGCAAAGAAAGGAACAATAAATGCAAAGTCTGATTAACTATAATATATAAAATTTTAAAACTTCTGAATATCTAAAAATATAATAAACTGTAGGGAGCAGCTCTAGGGTCAAGCCTCGGGCTGACCTGTGGCAGGGCCACAAACAAGTCCCAGTGTGGAGGGCAGAGCTCTCCCAGCATAATTAAGCCTGACCTTGTAGCCCTCCCTGTCTCGGAGAAACGGTTAATTTTAATATTTCGCTTTTATTAGTTTAGATATATATATATATATATATATATATATATATATATGAACAAGGAATCTAATGAACAAGATAAACTGATGAATAAAATAGAATCAGAGGCATGGAAACATGGAACAGACTGACGAATCTCAGATGGAAGAGAAGGGAGCAGGAAGAGATAAATTAAAAAACTTGTATGCATTACCCCTGGGCACAGACAACAGGGAGGTGAAGGCCTGGGGTTGCAGGAACTGGTGGAGGGGGCAATGGAGGGAAAAGGGGGCAAATATTTGTAATGCTCTCAACAATAAAGATTTTTTAAAGTCTATACTAAAAAATAATAATAATCATTAGCAGCAGCCTAAATATGCAACAATATTGAGTATCCAGCAATATGGGCTAGGTTAAGTCTCTTGGGTGTGTTTGTATGGTGCAGTAGCTATTAAAATCATAATGGAAAATTATTTAATGAAATAAGAAATTCTTCATAATAAAATTTTATATAAATAAAATGAACCCATTATGCAGGGTAATCATACAAAATGGTTTATGAAAGAAAATGAAAATATAAGAGAACATGCCATAATTTTAATTTTGATGGTAATTCCCTTTCCTACATTTCTAGTTTCTACAATCCTATATAATAAAAGAGAAACATGAAAATTGACCATCCCTCTGCTATGCTCAAGCCATGCCCACGAATCATGCCTATCAGCCAATCAGGAATGAGTATGCAAATTAACCCAACTAAGATGGCAGAGGCCATGGAACTGAAGTGAGAAGGAGGCTTGGGTTGCTCCCGGGGATGGAGGAAGCCAAGCTTCCCACTTGCCCTGGCTGGCCCTGGGCTCCACTCAAGGCTACAAAGTTTCAATTATAGAAGACAAATAAATCCCAGAAAAAAATAGAAGAAAGGAGAGGCTGAGAGCTTGGGTCACCAGGAGGTGTGGCCAGCCTGAAAACGGCCATCAGCCCCTCACCCAGGCTGGCCAGGCACCCACCCTGATCCGGGACACCCTTCAGGGCAAACCAGCCAGCTCCCACCCGTTCACCAAGTCTCTATCCTATATAATAAAAGGGTAATATGCAAATTGACCCTAACAGCAGAACCACTGGGAATGACTGGTCACTATGACACACACTGACCACCAGGGGGCAGACGCTCAATGCAGGAGGTTGTTCCTGGTGGTCAGTGCTCTCCCACAGGGGGAGCTCTGCTCAGCCACAAGCCAGGCTGATGGTTGCCAGCACAGTGGTGGTGGTGGGAGCCTCTCCTACCTCCTCACCAGCAATAAGGATGTCTGACTGCAGCTTAGGCCTGCTCCCTGCTGGCAAGTGGATATCCCCTGAGGGCTCCCGGGCTGCCACAGGGATGTCTGACTGCCAGCTTAGGCCCGATCCTCCAGGGAGGGGGCCTAAGTCATCAGGTGAACATCCTCCAAGGGGTTCCAGATTGCAAGAGGGCACAGGCTGGGCTGAGAGACCCTCCCAGAGTGCACAAATTTTTGTGCACTAGGCCTCTAGTGAACATATATTGTGTTTATAAATCAGGGGGAATCTGTAAATAAATCTCCAAAAATGTACCCTTTCTACATTGTTAAAAACAAAGCTTGTCCCCGGCTGGCACCTCAGCAGCTGAGCTAGAGGACCCATCCCTCCAGGCAGTGGGGAGCAAGGCTACAGCAACCGCCGGCCCACCAGCCACTTCCTCTCAGATGCAATAAGCAGAGACCATGTCAAAACAATGGCAGAAAAAGTATGCAATGGAAGTTGTGACTCACATCTTGAAAGAGAATCTAATCTAATAAAATAGTAATATGCAAATTGACTCTCACTCCATTACACCCACAAGCTAAGTCCACCAACCAATCAGGAACAAATATGCTAATTAACTCAACTAAGATGGCAGAGGCCATGGAGCTGGAGTTGCCCCAGGAATGGAGGAAGTCAGGGCCCTGTGGACCCTGAGCTCTACTCAAGGCTACAAAGTTTCAATTATAGAAGATAAACAAACCCCAGATATCTGTGAGGCTGGGACCTTGGGTTGCCAGGCTTTGAGCAGGGGCAACCCAGGCTTTGAGCAAGGGACCAAGGCAACAAAATTTCAATTACAGAAGTTAAATAAATCCCAGATACCTGCTTCCAGCAAGGCACTCCAGTAGGAACCCAAACACTGAAGGGGCTGTGGGCAGCCTGAAACGGCCTTCTACCCCTCACCCAGGCTGGCCAGGCACCCAGTAGGGACCTGAACCCTGAAGGGGCTGTGAGAAGCCTGAAACGGCCATCAGCCCCTCACCCAGGCTGGCCAGGCACACTGGCAGGTGGACATCCCTCAAGGGGTCCCAGATTTCCAGAGGGCACAGGCTGGGCTGAGGGACCCCCCAAGTGCACAAAATTTTGTGCACCGGGCCTCTAGTATATAACAAATAGAATTGAGTGGCAAAAAAATTTTTAAAATATTTCCCAATGACACACTGCTAGTAGATCTATCATATTGGAGTTAAAATGTCTCTTTAAATCTGTGTGATTTATATATAATCCTACAAAGAGAACAGGCAAATGGGACAAGCAGGTCCTCCGAGGACTGTGCACTGCCCACCCCCGGGCTGAGAGGCTCCAGGATGCAGAGCCACGTAGTGTGGGGGCTACTCCACTCTGTGCCACATATAAGATCCCACCTCCAGGCTGGCAGCTTGGAGCCAGTTACCAGACGCCTAGCGCCCAAATGCAGAAAGAGAGACTTGGGAGGAGATGGGCCAGGCGGGTGGAAGGTCAGGAGGCTCGTGAGGGAGTGAAGAGCTCTGGGCCTCGCACAGGGGGAGAAGGGGAGTTGGGGGGCACAGGGAAGTCGGGTGTCTATGGGCAGCATCTCACTAAAGATTTCCTGAGGGTTGCAAGCAGTGGAGATGAGAGCTGAAGAATTGACTCAAAGTCACAGACCAGGAACCGTGGGTAGGATTTGCACGTGAATCTGTTTGGCTGCAAACCTGCCTGTCTCTCGGCATCTTGCACCATGCTGGGCAGCAGCCTCTCATGGTCCCGTGTGGCCATGGTTTCCCCTCCTCACCCCCAAACCCACAGTCGACCCCGACCCCAGGGTCAAAGCCCTTTTCCCGGACCTTCGCACCTCCCCTCGCCACCTTCCCCAAGAACATTCTGAACTGTAAGTGTATAGAAACTCCGGTAATGCAGATCACTTTCAAGAAATAATATGAAACCTAACCTCTCTCCATAGAATGGAAGTACATGTACAGTTTACTGCAAGAAGAAGGCTGACACATGGATGCAGCTATAGAAACAGAGCTCCCTCAGGGGTGGAGGTACCAGCATCGGATAAATTCAGGAAACGCAGCATGTGTATAAGAGTCAGGTTGGAAAAGTCTTCCAGTTAAAGGATCATTCTTATTTTTAAAAAATTATACTTTAGAAGACTTTTATTTTTTATTGAAGTGACAGTGGTTCACAAAACCATACAGGTTCCAAGTGAACAACATAATAAAACATCAGCTACATTGGGTAGTGGCCACTGCCCCAAGCAGAGTCTCCCTACCCACTTTGCCCTGCCCTCTGGCCCTCACCACACTGTCCATGTCTGTGTGTTCTGTGTAGATGCTTTCTGGCTAATCCCTTCACCTTCTCTCATCCAGTCCCGCAGCTCCCTCCCCCCATAGCTGTCAGTCTCTTCCGTGTTCCAGGCCTCTGTTTCTATTTCCTACATCAGTTTATTTTGTTCATTGGATTCCACACATGCATGAGATCATAGGGCACTTGTCTTTCTCAGACTGGTTTGTTTCACTCAGCACAATACTCTGTAGGCCCCTCCATGCTGTCCCAAAGGGTAAGATTTCCTTTCTCTTTTTTGCTTTATTTTTTAAATGTTTTTTATTGTTTTCAGGGATGAAGGAAGAGAGAGGGAGAGACAGTTAAAAACATCAATGATGAGAGAAACATCAATTGAGTGCCTCCTGCGTGTCCCCCACTTGTAAGGTGACCAGATGTCCCGCTTTGGGCGGGACAGTCCCGATTTTTAACAATTTGTCCCGCGTCCTGCGGCGTTTTAAAAAAGTCCTGATTTTTTGCAAAGAGATATATGTACTACTCTTTGTAATATTTTAGGTAATAATAATAATAATAAAAGAACCCCTTGGGTCAATGGTGTCCCACTTTACCAATGTTAAAATCTGGTCACCTTACCCACTGGGGATCACAGGCACAACCCAGGCATGAATTGAACCGTGACCTCCTGGTTCATAGGTCGACACTCAACTACCGAGCCTTGCCAACTGGGCTTTCCTTTTTCTTTTTTAACAGCTGAATAGTATTTTCTTATGTAAATGCATCACTACTTTTTTTACCTACTCATCTATTTTTTAATATATTTTATTGAATTTTTATAGAGAGGAAGGGAGAGGGATAGAGAGTTAAAAACATCAATGAGAGAGAAACATTGATCAGCTGCCTCCTGCACACTCCTTACTGGGCATGTGCCCGCAACCAAGGTACATGCCTTTGACTGGAATCGAACCTGGGACCCTTGAGTCCGCAAGCCAACGCTCTATCCACTGGGCCAAACCAGTTAGGGTCCCACTCATCTATTGATGGACACTTAGGCTGCTTCCAGATCGTGGCTATTATAAATAACACAGCTATGACATAGAGGTGCATATATTCTTTCAAATTAGTGTTTTGTTTTTCTTAGGATATATCCCCAGAAGTGGGGTTGCTGAATCAAAAAACAGTTCCATTTTTAATTTTTTGATGAAAATCCATACTGTTTTCCACAATGGCTGAACCAATCTTCATTCCCACCAACAGTGCACTAGGGTTCCCTTTATTTTTTTATATCCTCACCAACTTGTTTGTTGATTTATTGATGGTAGCCATTCTGACAGGATATATCATTGTGGTTTTAATTTGCATCTCTCTGATGATGCAAAGTTCTTTATATATTTTGGATGTTAATCTCTTATCAGATGTTTTATTGCCAAATACTTGCTCCCATTCAGTGGGTTGTCTTTTCATTTTGTTGATGCTGTGCAAAACCTTTGCTGTGCAAAAGCTTTTTAGTTTGATGTGTTTCCATTTGTTTATTTTTTCCTTTATTTCTCTTATCCAGGAAGATTTATCAGTGAAAATATTGCTATAAGAAATGTCTGAAATTTTACTGCCTATGTTTCATCTAGGATTTTTATGGTTTTTGAGCATTACATTTAAGTCTTTAATTTATTTTGAGTTTATTTTGTGTATGGTGTAAGTTGGTGGTCTAGCTTCATTTTTTGCATATATCTGTCCTATTTTCCCAACACCATTTATTGAATAGACTGTCTTTACCCCATTGTATGCTCTTGCATTCTTTGTCAGATATTAATTGACCATAAAGGCGTGGGCTGATTTCTGTGCTCTCTATTCTGTTCCATTGACCTGCAGATGCCTGTTCTTATGCCATACCAGGCTGTTTTGAATATTGTGGCCTGTAATATAGTTTCTTATCAGGTAGTGTGGTTCCTCCAACTTTGTTCTTCTTCCTCATGATTGCTGAGTCTATTTAGGGTCTTTGTGGTTCCATATACATTTTTGGAATATTTGGCCTATGTCTGTGAGATATGTTTTGGTGTTTTAATAGGAATATTTTAACCCACATTTCTTTGAACACAGAGCCTTTTTGTAGAACAATTCCTCACATTGCAGACTATTAGTACTGTGGTAAGGAAGACACCATCTGAGGAAGGCTGGCATTTGCTGATATGCATGACAGATGAATCATAGTATGACCTGCTCTGGTCATGCTCTCACCTTCCTTCTCTTTAGGCACCTGGTCTGCCTCTGCCCAGCCCCCACCCATGAATGCCAGGGCGGTTTGGACTCCAGGGACACAGATTCAATCCTCTGTATGGGGACAAGTGAGCCAGCTTCTCTGGACATCAGGTCCTCAATGTTCTGATGCAAAGAGCACCCGAGGCCTACAAGATCAAAGGGTGACTCTCGGGATTTGGGTTGCAACTGAGTCACTTCCCTTGCGAGCTAACTGCTGCAGGCCTGGTGTGAGATGGAGCAGGGATGCTGGGCACCTGGCCTCAAAGGATGACTCAGAAAATCCAACAAGCAGGAGGCGCAGCTTTAAAATAAATTGGTGGGGAGGAGGGTTTAAGAATGTGACCCGAGACATGATCATCTAATGCAGAAAAACCCTAAGCTGCCCCAAGAAGGGAGGAGACTTTCTGGGAAACTAAGCCTGGAAGCTGTTCCTTTAGCTGTGAGCAGGGCCATCAGCAAGCCCAGTGAGCAGCCAGGAGGACAAGGTGTTCTGCCGCTGGTGGCAGGGATCTGGAAGGAAGCGATGTTCCCAAAGCGCTCGTAATTGCCTGCATGTGTCGCTAGCAAATGGGAAATAGAGAGAGCTCAGGAAGCAAAAGACGTATCATAATTACAATGGCAAATGTTAGTGACAAAGAGAGAATCTTAAAGGCTGCAAGAGAGAAACAGAGAGCTACCTACAAAGGCTCTCCCATCAGATTATCAAATGATTTTTCAACAGAAACACCTCAAGCTAGAAGGGAATTGAATGAAATATACAAAGTGATGCAAAGGACTGAATCCAAGAATACTCTATTCAGCAAGACTATCAATCAAAATTGAAGGGGAAATCAGGAGCTTTGCTAAGGGAGTTTATCACTACCAAGCCAGTGATGCAAGAAATGCTAAAGGGAATGCTGTTAAAAGAAGAAATAGAAAGGAAGCAAGGAAAAGGAAATAGAAAGGGAGCATAAAGTACAGAAATGGCTACAAATAAATATCTATGAATAATAACATTAAATGTAACTGGATTTAATGCTCCAATCAAAAGACATCAAGTGACTGAATGGATAAGAAAACATGACCCACCCATATATATGCCACCTACAGGAGACCCATCTCAGAACAAGGGACTCACACAGACTGAAAGTGAAGGGATGGAAAAATATCTACCAGGCAAATGGAAATGAAAAAAAAAAAAAAAAGCTGGGGTAGCAATACTTACATCTGACAAAATAGATCTCAAAGTGAAGACCATAACAAGAGACAAGGAAGGGAACTTCATAATTCTAAAAGAATCAATATAATAAGAGGATATAACTCTGGTAAACATTTATGCACCCAATGCAGGAGCACCCAAACACATAAAAAATCTTCTGGAATTTATCAGGGGTGAGACTGACAACAACACAATCATAGTAGGAGACTTTAATACCCCATTAATACCACTGGATAAATCCTATAGACAAAAAATTAGCAAAGAAACTTCAATCCTAAATGACTCACTAGATCAGATGGACTTGATTAACATCTTCAGAATATTCCACCCCAAAACTACAGAATATACCTTCTTCTCAAATGCACATAGGTCATTTTCAAAAATAGACCACATAATGGGACACAGGAAAACTCTCTCCAAATTCAAGAGGATTGAAATCACATCAAGCACCTTTTCAGATCACAATGGTACAAAATTAGAAATCAAAGACAATAAAAACAATAAAAAACAATCAAACACATGGAGGCTAAATAGCCTACTATTAAACAATGACTGTTTTAACAAAGAGATGAAAGAAGAAATAAAAAACATCCTGGAAACAAACAACAATGAAAACACAATTCAAAATTCTGGGAACACAGTGAAAGCAATTCTGAGAGGGAAGTTCATAGCATTGCAGGCCTACCTAAAAACAAACAAACAAACAAAAACACAAGAAAAACTGGTAATAAACCATCTGACTATAATTTGAAGAATTACAAAGAGAGCAACAAGAAAAGCCCACTGTGAGCAGAAAGAAGGAAATAATAGAGATCAGAGCAGAAATAAATGACATAGAGACCAAAACAACAAACAAACAAACAAAAAAACAACACACACAATAGAAAAGATCAATGAAACCAAGAGCTGGTTCTTTGAAAGGATAAACAAAACTGATGAACCTCTAGCCAGCCTCACCAAGAAGCAAAGAGAGAGGACCCAAATAAACAAAGTCAGAAATGAAAGAGGTGAAATTCAACAGACACCACAGAAATACAAATAATAGTAAAAAAAAATACTGTGAGCAACTCTACTCCAACAAACTAGAAGAAATGGACATATACCTAGAAAAATACCACCATCCAAAACTCAACCAGGAGGAATCAAATAATCTGAATAGATTGATAACTATGGAGGAAATTGAAGCAGTAATCAAAAAACTTCCAACAAACAAAAGCCCAGGACCAGACAGCTTCACATTGGAGTTTTATCAAACATTCAAAGAAGAAATAAAACCTATCTTGCTCAAACTGTTACAGAAAATTCAAGAGGAAGGAACACTTCCAAGCTCATTCTATGAAGCCAACATCACCCTAATACCAAAACCAGATAAAAACAATACAACAAAAGAGAATTACAGGCCAATAAATCCCACATGAACATAGATACCAAAATTCTAGCAAATTGAATCCATCATTACTTTAGAAAGATCATACATCATGACCAAGTGAGATTTATTCTGGGGATACAAATCAATAAATGTTATACACCACATAAACAAACTGAGAGACAAAACCCATATAATCATATCTATTGATGCAGAGAAAGCATTTGACAAAATTCAACATCCCTTCTTAATAAAAACCCTCAGCAAGGTGGGAAGAGAACGTTCATACCTCAACATAATAAAAGCCATATATGACAAACCCACAGCCAACATCATACTCAATGGGCAAAAACTAAAACCATTTCCCCTAAGAACAGGAACAAGACAGGGATGCCCACACTCACCACTCCTGTTTGAAATAGTACTGGAAGTACTAGCCATTGCAATCAGACAAGAAGAAGAAGTAAAAGGCATCTAAATTGGAAAAGAAGAACTAAAACTGTCCTTATTCACAGATGGCATGATATTGTACATAGAATACCCCAAAGACTCCATCAAAAAACTGCTAGACTTAATAAATGAATTCAGCATTATAGCAGGATAAAAATTAACACTCAGAAGCCTATAGCTTTTCTATACCAGAAAATAATGAACTCACAGAAAGAGGCATTTAAAAAGCAATCCTATTTAGAATTGCAACAAAAAAAATTAAGATACATAGGAATAAACTGAACCAAGGAGATAAAGGACCTGTACTCAGAAAATATCAGGATGCTGAAACATGGGGTAGAATGTTTTTTGAGGAAGACATGAGCAAATGGAAGAATATACCATGTTCATGGATTGATAGAATCAACATCATTAAAATGTTCATATTACCCAAAGCAATCTATAAATTAAACACAATCCCCATTAAAATACCAATGGCATACTTCAAAGACCTAGAAAAAATTCTCCAAAAATTCATCTGGAATAAAAAAAGACCCCAAATAGCTGCAGCAATTTTGGGAAAGAAGAACAATGTTGGAGGGATCACAATACCAGATACCAAGCTATACTACAAAGCCATTATTCTCCAAACTGCCTGGTACTGGCACCAGAATAGATATATAGGCCAATGGAACACAACAGAGAACCCAGAAATCGGCCCAAGTCATTATGCTCAAGTAATATTTGACAAAGGAGGCAAGAGCATACAATGGAGTCAAAACAGTCTCTTTAATAAAAGGTGTTGGGAAAATTGGACAGATACTTGCAAAAAAAAATGAAATTAGAAAACCAACTTACACCATACACAAAAATAAACTCAAAATGGATAAGAGACTTAAATGTAAGCTGGGAAACCATAAAAATCTTAGAAGATGCCATAAGCAGCAAAATAGCAGACATTTGTCTTACCAATATCTTTAACTATACAGCTCCTAGGGCAATGGAAACTAAGGAGAAAATAAACAAAAGGGACTACATCAAAATAAAAAATTTCTGCACAGCAAAAGAAACCATCAACAAAATAACAAGAAAGCCCACTGCATGGGAGAACATATTTGCCAATGTTATCTCTGATAAGGGTTTAATCTCCAACATTTATAGGGAACTCATACAACTTAACAAAAGAAGATAAGCAACCCAATCAAAAAATGGACAAAGGACCTAAATGGACACTTCTTAAAAGAGGACATTCAGAAAGCCAAGAGACATATGAAAACATGCTCAAAGTTACTAATCATCTGAAAGATGCAAATCAAAACAACAATGAGGTACCACCTCACACCTGTCAGAATGGCTGTCATCAATAAATCAACAAACGACAAGTGCTAGAGAGGATGTGGAGAAAAAGGAACCCTCGTGCACTGCTGGTGGGAATGCAGACTGATGCAGCCACTGTGGAAGACAGTATGGAGTTTCCTCAAAAAGTTAAAAATGGAACTCCCATTTGACCCAGTGATCCCACTTCTAGGAATATATCCCAAGAAACCAGAAACACCAATCAGAAAGGACATATGCATCCCTATGTTCATAGCAGCACAATTTGCCATAGCTAAGATTTGAAAACAGCCTAAGTGCCCATCAGCAGGTGAATGGGTTAGAAAACGGTGGTACATCTACACAATGGAATACTATGCTGCTATGAAAAAAAGAAGGAATTGTTACCATTTGCAACAGCATGGATGGACCTGGAGAGCATTATGCTAAGTGAAATAAGCCAATCAATGAAAGAAAAATACCACATGGGCTCACTCATTTATGGATAATAAAGACCATTATAAACTGATGAACAAAAGTAGATACAGAGGCAGAATAGCATCAAACAGACTGTCTAACTATAGCGGGACGCTGGGGAAGGTTTTTGTTTGTTTGTTTGTTTTTTTGGGGGGGTAAGAGATCAACTTGTATGTATGCATATAAGCATAACCAAAATACACAAGACACTGCGGGGGGAGGGGGAAAGGAGAGGTTGGGAGAAGGTCAATGGGGGGGAAAGGGAGACATATACTACTATTTGTAATACTTTAAAGAATAAAATTAAATAAAAAATTAAATTAAAATTAAAAAAATAAAACTAGGACTGTGCACTAGGATAAAACCCCTCCTCCCACGGCAGCTGGGCCCATGCAGCCCTGTCCTCATCGCCCCCTGGCTCCCGCCCCTGACCCAGGCCACACTAGGAAGTGAGGCACCTTTCACCGGCACACCCGACCCCCGAGGTTCCAGGGCGACGTACTTTAGTTTCACTCACCATTTCCTATTGATTGAGACTGGGGCTCTGTGAAGTCGGTGTGCACTTGAGAGGACTGGCAAATTGAAAATGATTGTAATTGGTGGAGACCTGAATGAATGTTGTCCAGTAGAACAGGTCACCAAAGGTTACACTTTAATTGTCGGTGGGACCTTAGCCACTTTGGTACCTGCGGGGACGGTCCTCCCTCAGCCTCTTCTCTCACGGACAATGCCTTCAGGCTTCCACGAGGCTTGGGACGCGCTTTCCATCCTGCTGGCTCCCGTTTAATCGCTGAACCTGCCCGGTGGACACGGCCAGTGCCCACTACATGCGCGGTGTTTGGCACTAGAGGTGCTGACACAGCCACCCGTGGTCCCACAGCCCCACGCAGTGCCTCCTTTTGCCACCCCTGCCCACCTCCGCATGCTCGTTTCCTCCAAGTTGTCCCCCGTAATTCCTCTAGGCTATTCTTCAACGTCAATTCCTTAGGAAACCTTTCCTGACACAAGAAACACACCACACACACACACACACACACACACACACACACACACACACACACACAGCCCTCCCTGAAGTGCATCCCTTTCTCTCAGGTAAAAATAAACAATAATGGACAGGGCAGCCTGCCAGGCACGGGAAAGGCTGTGCAGGGCGACCAGCTTCCGGGACCAGCAGCCTCTGCCAAGAACCCAGATGCTCCGGGAAGTCCCCACTCCTCCGCGTTCAGCGCTGCAAACAGCTGCACTGAGAGGGAGACCCTGAGACGCGCACAGGCCACCGCCGCTGCGAGCCAGGGAGCCCAGCTCACAGGGCCGCTCCGCGCAGCCGCCTGCATCAGGAGCGAGGCCACATCAGGCCTGAGGACCAGGGGCGGAGAGAGCTAGGGTGCGGGGAGGGACTGGCGTGCTAGTGCGCGCGCCCCGAGGTCCCTATTCCATCCCCTCCCAGCCTCAGGGCTGACTGGGTTCGAAACTGGGAGTCAGGACTCAGGATGCAACCCCCGCGCTCCCCCAAATGGCCTTACTCTGTAGCTTCAGAAGGCCGGCCAGCGGGGGGCGCTGTGCTGCAGGCTCCACGCTCTCAGCTGTCCCTGCCAGCTCCCTGAGCGGCCCTTTCTCACCCAGGCCACTCTCACCTGTTCACAAGGAGGGTGACAAGTGGCCTCCTATATCGACTCCAGCTTCGATAACCCATCCTCCCCCTCCCCCACCTCCCCCCCGCCCTTCCCTGCAAGTGCGACCTGAGACACGCGCCTGCCTCCAGTCCAGTGCCTCCCTACAGCTCACTTTCCTGGGGTCAGCCTGAGTCTTGGGAGGAACTTTTGTTTGACTTTGTCTGCTCCTCTGAGCTCCTCCGCAGCAGCCAGGGCGGGAGAGGCGGCGCCTTTCCTCAGTGGCTGAGGCAACACTGACATCTTGTGGTCTAGAATTCTGCTGCCCCACAAATGAGGGTTCATCTGTCAGTCCTGTGCAGACTCGCCTGCAGGGGCTGAAGGCCAGCAAGACAACCAAGTCCCAACAACGTTCCGGCCTGGGTGACACAGCCCGAGACCATGAGACTGTGACCCACAGGCTCCTCTGTCAGCAAATCATGCGCCCTCCTGGGCAGCTCCAGACACTCAACCAGCAAGCAAAGCGCCAGGAAGGGCGTTTTCGCCAGCGCTGGGGGCTCAGAGGCGGGAGGCAGCCTGAGGACACGTGGGATCCGAAAGGGACGTGCCACAGGACTCCACTCACACCTTGGAGTCATGGAGGGAGCAGGGAGAAATGAGCTGTCCGCATTTCTGAGCCTGGCAGGAGGGGTCCAGCTTAGAGATGGATTCTAAGCTGGGAGATGGGTGAAAGGTGTGGAGGGGGATGCACAGCTCTACTGGGGGGTGTGGAGGAAGGGCACAAAGAGAGGAGGTGGAAAGAGCGCCCTGCAGGCCAGAACAAACAGTCCAAACTATTCAGTCTCTAGGAATCACGTGGCAAAGCCGTGTGTAAGGAGATGATGCCGCCATAGCAGGATGGGCTATGCATGGAGAATGCCTGGGAAGTAGCCCCATGGCCCAGCAGCGGCTGCCCTGGGACCGAGGCCAAGTCACTGTGTCTCCCTTCTCCTCTTGCCTGAGTGTTTGCATTCGTGCTCACCTACTTTTCTACCTCAGTGGGTTTTGTCATGACAGAGTAACATGAACAGCCCCTCTCACCACGAGGAAGCTCTTCCCCCAGGAGAGGCCATGGAGACTCAGATCAGAGGCCCAGTGTCTGCCACGAAGGCAGGGACCGCAGGCACCTCCCCAGCCCCACACCTGAGACCAGGACCATCACAGCCTGAGCCAACACCTAAGACCAGGGCCATGACCGCCTGAGTGGCCATGGCTGGTCCAGGGCACACCGTCCAGCCAGACCTCAGGTTAAAGTTCAGTCCCTGCTTTCCACACCAGGGCCTCCCACTCTACCACACTCTGCCTCCCACATCCATGTGGCCAGAGGCTTCCAAGGCAGAGCCAGGACCTGCAGTCCACAAAGCCCAGGAAGGCAGGCCACCGGTGTCCACAGGTGCCTCTACCACCTCACCTGAGAAGGCAGTGGTGACACTAGGCCCACAGACAACTCACACACCTCTACGGGGTCAGAAGTCAGCTCTATTTTCATGACAGAATCGAGGGGTGACCAGCTTCTCCCCCATCTCTATGAGCCACGGGCTCCAGCAGCACTAACCAGCTGTCCCGCCGAGTGAATGGAGCTTGGAAGTGACTGTGGAGGGATGGAAGGCTAGTGAGAACTTCACTCTGTTGACACTGCAAAGGCGAGATGAGAACTCAGCTGGCCTCTGTCCAGCTAGACATTTAAAGAAAGCTGCAAAAAATAAAATAAAATAAAACAGTGCCACTCATTTTTATTCCAATTTCTTAACTAGAAAATGTCGTGTGGGAACCGCACCAGATAGTCAAGGCCAGTGGGAGCACAGAGGCCTTGTCATCAATACACCAGAAAGGCCACAGGCCGCGCTGGGCTTGTTAGTCAGTGGGATGTTCAGGACTCTGGGCCTGGGAATCCTCATCAGGCCAAGACACCATGAGCGGGTGCAAGGCCACACGGTACACTGTGCCCTTCGGTAGCCAGTATGATTGATGTCACTGTTGGCATGAAACCTGCTTTATCTAAATGGTGTAAAAGTAGGTTACTGACCAGCTTGTTAGCTGAGTGTGCGAAGTCTGCAGGAGAGAGCAGCTGGGATGGAGGGAGAAGAAGTCTACACCTGAAACCTACATAATCTTATTAATGAGTGTCATCCCAATAAATTTAATAAAAATGAATAAATAAATGAAATTACATGTATGTATTCCAAGTAGCATATTATATAATTTACTTATATTTTTACTACAATCGCTTGCATTAGTTAGTTATTGCCCCACTTTTCAAGTAAGAAAACTGAGCCCCACAGGCAGAATTTTGCCCTTTTCACCACATCAGCTCTGTGGTTGGTCTCCTTTCAAGAGACTGTGATGGAGGGTGCCAGGACCCAGGCCAACTCAGCTGTGGGACCACAGCCCTTCCTCACAGCCTCAGGTTGTGGCCACACTCACAGTCCCACCCTTGAATCATGCAACAGACTGTGGCTCATCCAGAAATAGAATGTATGGAGCCCTTAAAAAGCATATTTACGAAGTGTTTTTATGGCCATGGAAATAAGTGTTTATGTATAACTAATGGCCTGGTACACAGATTCATGCACCTTAAAAGGACATTAATTAGAAGAAATATTTTAATATCACTATCCACCCTTTCTCTCTAATAGAAGTGTCAATCAAATTCACAATCCACAATGACAGGTTGAAACACATGCATATGATTGGTGCCAGAGAGAGAGAAAGAGAGAGAGAGAGAGAGAGAGAGAGAGAGAGAGAGAGAAACTTGCTTAATTAGACCTGCTTTCTGATTTAGCTAAACTTTTTCCAGCCTAGTGAAGCACCCCAACTTCTCTTTCAGGTAACTGTTAGCAACACAGCAGAAAATATCAACATGAACCAGATTATTATTGTAGATCATGCAAGGAGAACAAAGGATAAAATATTTAACTGCAGCCGTGTTTGCCTATATTCTGTGCAGTGAGAAAACGTGAAGTCATTTTCAAGGTCCACCATTTCTTCTTTTCAGTCGGGTCAAGTTTCTAAACTTTCTAAATCTCCATTTTCCAGCTAATTAAAAGAAAATAGGATTCCACTGAGTCTCCTATCCACCTACTCCAGGACTTCTGTGAGGATCAAATGAGATTAGGCACAGTGTCCCTAGGTTGAAGAAACTCCAAGTCACTAGGAAGAGGAAGCATTGCTATGTGACATCATTACCTGGCACCAACAGCAACCATTTCCGGGCTGGGTTGGGCTGTGGGCTGCATTTTGTGCCATATGGTCTCAGCAACATCAGCTGTGATTTGGTGGGGTGTCGATCAGGGGTGGTGGCAGGGCCTATGTCCCACTTGGGGGAAACCGAGTGTTTCTTTCTGGGCATCAGATCTGCAGTGCCATTTCTCTGTAAAAGGCCAGTGTGCGTCAGGGCAGCTCCTGCATTGAGCACCTGCCCCCTGGTTAGTGCTCCTTATAACAACCAGTCAGATGATGGGACACTTAGCATATTAGCCTTTTATATATATATACTAGGGGCCCGGTGCTCTAAAATTTGTGCACTCGGAGGGTGGGGGTCTCTCAGCCCAGCCTGTGCCCTCTTGCAGTCTGGGACACCTCGGGGGGATGTCCACTTGCTTGGCATGCCTGGCCAGCCTGGGTGAGGGGTTGAGGGCCATTTTCAGGCTGTCCACAGCCCCTTCAGGGTTCGTGCACTGGGGGCTGGGAGGGCTGGTGAGTGCAGGCCTGGACGTTTCCCACCAGAGGGCCCAAGATCGCATACGCCTGGTGGGCCCCCACCACCGAGGCGACACACCTGGCACAGAGCTGGGTGGCAAGCCAGGGGCAGATGTTGGTGCAGGATCCCTCAGTGGGGCCCTGCTGCTGAGCAAACACACCTGGGGTGGAGCCGGGCAGCGAACTGGCTTCGGATTCTCCGCACTGTGCAGTAGACGCTCCCACACGCCCTGTGGAGGCCCCTGGGGGGTGGATGAAGGTAGCGGACCCTGGAATGGTGCTCCCGCACACCCCTGAGGAGGCCCCCGGGGCAGAGCCAGGCTGCAGACCCGGGGCGATTGCTCCTACACACCCTGCAGAGGCCCCCCACGCTCCCGCATACCCCGGGGAGGCCCCCAGGGGACGGAGCCAGGCAGCAGACCCAGGATGGCTGCTCCTGCAAGCCCCATGGAGGACCCACTCTCCCATATGCCTGGTAGAGGCCCCCGGGGGGTGGAGCCAGGAAGCAGACCCAGGACAGCTGCTCCTGGATGCCCCGAGGAAGCCCTAGGCCGGACCACCCCTCCCACTGAGCTGACACACCTGGCACAGCTATGCCGGCCGGCCGTGGAGGCTCCCAGTGCAGAGCTGCCCTGCCAGCCTCCATCTTGGCTGGGTTAATTTGCATACAGCCGCTCTGATTGGCTGGTGGGTGTGGCCATGAGCAGAGGCTCAGCCAGCCTAAGCAGGCAGTTGCAACAGAATCCTTTGGTTTGCTCTAGCTCCATGGCTGTTGGCCTCCATCTTGGCTGGGTTAATTTGCATACAGCCACTCTGACTGGCTGGTGGGCGTGGCCATGAGCAGAGGCTCAGCCAGCCTAGGCAGGCAGATGGAACAGAATCCTCTGGTTTGCTCTAGCTCCATGGCTGTTGGCCTCCATCTTGGCTGGGTTAATTTGCATACAGCCGCTCTGATTGGCTGATGGTAACGGTCAAATTTACATGTTTCTCTTTTATTATATTAGACTAGGGGCCCGGTGCACAAAAATTTGTGCACTCGGGGTGGAGGGAGTCCCTCAGCCCGGCCTGTGCCCTCTCACAGTCTGGGACCCCTCAGTGGATGTCCTATGATGGCCCCAGTCTGCCAGGCGCCTTCTGTGTGTATGTGTGTGTGTGTGTCACCACTGGAGACCTGCCCCCAGCCGCATCTGAGGCTCGGAGCAG
>PVJC01020529.1:0-29100 GCA_004026665.1 Murina feae
GTAGGACTTAGCTATTGATAGATAACAGGGTATTTGTGAAATGAAGAAAGGTTAAAGAATATTCTATGCAGAAGAATGAATGAACATAAGGCACAGATATCTGAAAGACTCTACTATACCACATTTGGCAAAGTAGCTGGGAAGGTAGGTAGAGACTAATTAAGGTGTATAAAATTATAAATGGAAAATTCAGTTCTTATTAAAGCCTCATTAAAATTTACCATTTTTTAAAATTTCTCTTTATTGTTGAAAGTATTACAGATGTCCACCCTCCTCTTCTCTCATTTACCTCTTCTAACCCATACCCACTCCTTCCAGGACTTTACACTATTGTCTGAGTCCATGGGCTATGTGTTTACGCATATAAATTCCCTGGTTAATCTCTCCCCATCCCCACGACTCCCACCTTTCCTCTGAGATTTTTTTCCATGCTCTTATGTCTCTGGACCTATTTTGTTCATTACTTTATTTTGTTCATTAAGTTCCACATATGAATGAGACCATGGGACACTTATCTTTGATTGGCTTACTTATCTTAGCATAATGCTCTCCAGGTCAGGAAACTGAGGAGAAAATAAACAGATGGCACTACATCAAAACAAAAAGCTTCTGCACAACAAAAGAAACAATCAACAAAATGAAAAGAGAGCGCACTGCATGAAAGAACATATATGCAAATGGTACCTCTGATAAGGAGTCAATTTCCAAAATATATAAGGAACTCATATAACTTAACAAAAGGAAGACAAACAATTCAATTGAAAATGGGCAAAGGACCTAAATCAATACTTCTCCAAAGTGGACATATAGAAGGCCAAGAGACATATGAAAACATGGTTAGTCACAAATCATCAGAGAGTTGCAAATTAAAATGACCATAAGGTATCACCTCATACCTGTTAGAATGGCTGCCATCAATAAATCAACACATGACAATTGCTGGCCAGGATGTGGAGAACAGGGAATCCTAGTAACTGCTGGTGGGAACGCAGACTGGTGCAGCCACTATGGAAAACAATATGGAGTTTTCTCAAAAAAATTAAAAATGGAGCTATCATTTGACCCAGTGATCCCACATCTAGGAATATATTCTAAGAAATCCAAAACACCAACCAGAAAGAATATATGCTCTCCTATGTTCACAGCAGCACAATTTACTTTAACTAAAATCTGGAAACAACCTAAGTGCCCATCAGTAGATGAGTGAATTAAAATGCTGTGGTACATTTACACCATGGAATACTATGCAGGTATAAAAAATATCATTTTTTAAATATCACTTTCAATAAAGTAGCATAGAAATTCCTTCAGAGCCAGCCTCCTTTGCTTCCTCTCCAAACTTGTCATTCATTATAGCAATTGTGACCTCCTGGCTTCTGGTGAATAAGGGCTGCCTTATGATCTGTATTACATCAGGACTCTGTCTAGCCCTGAATGTCAAAGAGGCCAGCTTTATAACCGCCTGTGCTATAGCCATTACTATCTGGCAGAGAAGAGACATTGTGGAACTTTTTTTGCGGTTTGATAAACTGCCTAATGGCATTTGTAAGTGCTATGTTCTTTGGGTTCTCCCATGAAGCATAATCCTCTGGTGACAGGCCATATGTCTATTTCAGCATATACATTTTCCTTTATTCCTTTCCGTATCACCCACCAAGGCAACTCTGGCATTTCAGAATATCTGATACATTTTATTTGAAACTTTATGGTATATTTCTAAACACATTTATGTAAAATTCTGAGATATTTTATTTCTAAAAATGTCCTCTCACTTAATATTGCATGCTATAGAATTCAAGCTTGAACATATTTTTTTCCTCAGAAATTTAAAGAGCATCCTCTCTCTCTCTCCCTCTCTCTCTCTCTCTCTCTCTCTCTCTCTCTCTCTCTCTCTCTCTCTCATTATTTTAGAAAGTGTCATTTAGATGTTTGTTCCTTATATATTTAGATATTAAAATAAACCCTTATCAAACATATGATTTGCAATCCAAAGGTACATTTTCATTGTGTTGATTATTTTGCTGTGCAAAAGCTTGTGTATTTTTTGCTTTTGGTTTAATATCCAAAAAATCATTGCCAAGACCAACATCCTTATGTTCTCCTCTAGTTTTATGGTTTTAGGCCTTATGCTTAAGTCTTTAATTCATTTCTAGTGGTCCGGTTTAATTTGTTTGTATGTGGATACCTAGTCTTCATTTATTGAAAATATTTTTTCCCCTTGAGTGTTATAGGTGCCTTTGTAAAAAATTAGTTGACTGTATAATAGCAGCTTATTTCTGGGCTCTCATTCTGTTCCTTTGCTCCATGTCTCTTATTATGCCAATATCATATTGTTTGATTACTATAGCTTTATAACACAGTTTGAAATTAGGAAATCTAATGCTTCCAACTTTGTTCTTTTCTCATGATTGTTTTGCCTCTTCCATGCTTTGTGGGTCCATATTAACTTTAGGACTAATTTTTTATTTCTGTGAAAAATGCCATTAGAATTTTGATAGGGATTGCATTGAATCTATAGATTACTCTGGGAAGGATGGAAGTTTTAAGAAGATCAGTTCTTCCAATTCATGAAAAAAAGTTATCTTTCCATTTATTTTATTTTACTTTTTGATTTATTTGGCCCATTCTAAATTTCACCTTGCATTCCCAAAGAGAAATACATCATCTTGCTACATTTTGAAAGGATCATATTTACCAGTGATTCTTTAAAGAAATAATATCAAAGCACCATATTACTGATAATTACTTCTCTTTAAATACACACCAAATTAAAAACATTCTTCACTGGTTAAATATCACCAGTGCCACTTGTGTCCACATCAAATAATTTGACACATCTCAGATCTTGTCCTGGATTCAGGTATCAGGAAGGTACTTAAACATATTGGCAATTGTTTCTCAATCTACTCCTCAGCAACTCATTTCACATTTCTTATTCTATCCACTATCAGTTTTTTGACAAAATAATGTGCCTGGTTTTTGAGTGATTTTATATTTCAATGCAATTCATTCATTTAACAATCATTTCTTTCTGTATATCTACTACATGAATAGAAACATATTAGGCATGAAGGATACAAAGATTATTAAATTAGGACTAAACCTTTAAATAGTTAATAAAATAGTGGTAAGACAGAGAAGTAAAAAGAGACATAGCCATATAATGTTTACAAATGTACAATAGAAACCCAAATAAAATATTGGTATATATGGCCCAATGAGGCACAATTAGAAAAATTATAAAAAGATACTTGTGGGCTTATAAAGATGAACCTGTAACAGTCCTGATAAAATGGGCTGCCTCGGAAGACAGTGGTTCTCTGTCACTGAAGGTTTTTTCAGACTGTGCAATCACTTAGTGGGAATTTAATAGAAGAAATTCAAACAGCATATGGATACTTTTACTAGAAGCATTAAAAAGATTTTTCAAACCCTAGACTTTGTGAAGTCTATTCGAAGCTCTGCTTGAGGCTCCTGCCTAATTTTTTGAAACCTTTGGCTTCTGAAATCTTGCATTATCTGTAAGTACTGCCAGGTGATTATTAGAGCCAAGATATTAAATGTCACTTTAACATTTCCAAGAAGAGCATTTTATCTACCTAGTCTAACTATTTTATTTTATTTTATGGGTAACAGAAAAATGATTTTTTTCTGCTTCTTTTTCTTGATAGAACAGAAACCATGGATTAAAAATTGTGTTATGCATCTCCAGATGCCTTATACATCTACTCTAATAAAAGAGTAATATGGAAATTAACCGTCTCTCTGGGATGCGTAAGCCACACCCACCAGCCAAGCCACACCCACCAGCCAATCAGAGCGGCTGTATGCAAATTAATCCAGCCAAGATGGAGGCTGGCAGCCATGGAGTGGCGGTGGCAGTTGCAGAGCAGCAGCACGGTTGTGGTGCGGGCAGCAGCAGGTGGCGGCGGGTGGTGGGGCAGGCTGGGCGAGCCCACTCCAGTGAGGTGTATCCAGGGCAGCAGTACCTGCTGGGAGGCCAGTACTCACCCAGCACCACCCAGCATGCCCCAGGGCAGCCCCCTGCCCCCTCTTTCTTCCCTGGTCACAGGCTGTGCCAACCCACCTCTGTCCCCCCTGGGACTGCAGTACAAGCCCACAGAGCAGTTCAACAGGCAAGGCGCCAGCTTCAGTGCAGGGAGCATCAGCTACGGACAGCCGGGCCTGAGCAGGCCCACCCCTTCTGTCCCTGGCTACCCCCACTGGCAGGGAGCCCCACTGCCACCCATGACCCTCAGAAGCAGCGTACCCTACATGTCCACCAGTCAGGACCTGAAGTCCCCCTTCCTGCCTGACCTCAAACCTAGTGTGAGCTCCTTGCACCCGTCACCCCCTGGCAGCAGCCTCTGCGAGAGCTTCGGTTGACTTTCCCCGAGAGGGATGGGGTGGTCCTGAAGCCCTTCTGCCTGCAGCACAACCTGGCCGTGAGCAACCACACCTTCCAGCTCTGCGATTCTGTCTACAAGACCCTGATGCTGAGGCCTGACCTGGAGCTGCAGTTCAAGTGCTACCACCCTGAGGACCGTCAGATGAACACCAACTGGCCAGCCTCAGTGAAGGTCAGCATCAACGCCATGTGTTCGATAAGTGCACCGTTGAACCTGCGACAACAAGATCTCCCACAAGTCCCTGTACCTGAAGCACGTGTGCCAGTCAGGCCAAAACACCATCCAGATCACCGTCAAGGCCTGCTGCTGCTCCCACCTGTTCGTGCTGCAGCTGGTGCACTGCCCAGCCGTCCGCTCAGCGCTGCAGGGCCTCCTCAAGAAGCAGCTGCTGCCCGCTGAGCACTGCATCATCAAGATAAAGCAGAACTTCAGCAGTGACACCATCCCCGGCAACCCTCGGCCCAACGGAGAGGACGGGGTGGAGCAGATGGCCATCAAGATGTCCCTCAAGTACCCCACCACCTTCCGCAGGATCCAGCTCCCCGCCCACGGCCTCAACTGCCCCACATTCAGTGCTTCGACCTGAAGTCCTACCTGCAGCTCAACTATGAGCGGGGGACCTGGAGGTGCCCCGTGTGCAACAAGACAGCCCTGCTGGAGGGCCTGGAGGTGGACCAGTACATGCTGGGCATCCTCATTTACATTCAGAACTCTGACTACGAGGAGATCACCATCGACCCCACGTGCAGCTGGAAGCCAGTGCCCCTGAAGCCAGATATGCACATCAAGGAGGAGCCCTAGGGCTGGTGCTGAAGCACTGCCGCACCATGAGCCCTGCGCACACGCTGCTGCCCAATGTGATGGAGATGATCACTGTCCTGGGCCCAGGGGCAGCCCCCCTCCGCCCTGCCACCCCCTAGGCCTGTCCCCCAGCGACTACCCCAGCCAGGGTTCCAGCTTCCTGGGACCTTCCCTGACTCCTTCCCGTCCACCACGCCCAGCACACCGACCCTTCCTGAGTTCACCCCAGGCCCCCCCCTCCCCCAATCTGACATTCCCAGCAGCCTCCTGACTCCGGAGAAGTCCACATCCAGCCTCCCAGGCCAGATGGCACCTATAGATCACATGGATCCAGTTCACAACCCTGGGCCAGCCGCACTGCACACCTCCAACCTTGGAGGCCCCCCAGACCCTCAGCTGCACCACCTTAACCCTCCCCCAGCGACCGGGCAGCCCCTGGGCCCAGGGAGCGGAGGCCCTGTTGGCGAGCTGGTCTTCCGTGCTAGCACAGGCGTCGTGGGGCCCCCCATGTCTGGGGCGGGTGAGGCCCCAGAACCGTCAGCTCTAGACCTGATCCCAGAACTGACCAACCCGGATGAGCTGCTGTCCTACCTGGGCCCTTCCGATCTTCCCACCAACAGCAGCGAGGACCTGCTCTCTCTCTTGGAGAACGAATGACCCTGATGCCCACCCGCCCGCAGGTAGACACACTGTGGACAGTGCCTCACTGCCCTCGCACCCACCCCGGCCCCTGACACCAGCCCTCCTGCCTCCCCCCGCCCCTGCAGCTGCAAGCTGTAGTCCCCCACCAGGCGCTGCAGGAGGTTTCGGGCTGGCCCCACACCCCAGCCGATCCTGTGATCACTCTGCATACAAGTCCTGCCTCCCCGCCCACCATGGCCAACCAGCCTGCCGCCCCAGAACAGTGACCAGCAGGGCCTGCGGTGGCCGGGGGGGAGGGGGGGTGTTGGAAGGGGATGTGTTGGGGAGACGGTGCCCAGACAGCGTGGAGTGGGCTGAGCTTCCCTGTCCCGGGGGAGTGAAGCTAGGAATCCGTCCAGAAGTGGGTGCTTGGATAGCGCCTGTGTGAGAGGCTCCCCCTGGAGGCGCAGGCCAGGGGGGTGAGATGCAGGCCTGTGGGCAGGGCGTGTGTTCTGGGAGCAGCCTGAAGGTGGCTGCTGAGCGGTAATCACCAGGAGGCGCGCCCCGGTGGGGGAGGAAGAGGTCGGGGAAGGAGGGCCAGCCTGCAGGGAGGGGGCTGCCTGTTTCCTGGGCTCCCGACCTGGAGGAAAGGGGCCCGTGGGGCTGGGGCTAAGGCACGAGTGTCGGGGAGGGCTGGCCGGACATCTGTGCTCACCCCAGGCGCTATGGGGAGACTGGAGTGGCAAGGCCCATTTATAATCTATGTCAATAAAATCTATGTCAATAAAACTGGCTTTGGCCTCTGTCAAAAAAAAAATAATAAAGGTAATAATGTTTCAATTATAGAAGATAAATAAACCCCAGAAACCTGATTCCAGCCAGCCTTGCTGGGACCTTGGGTCAATGGGAGCTGTGAGCAGCCTGAAAACAGTCCTCAGCCCCTCACCCAGGCTGGCCAGGCACGCCAGCAGGTGGACATTCCCCCAAGGGGTCCCAGACTGCGAGAGGGCACAGGCCGGGCTGAGGGACCCCCTGAGTGCACAAATTTTTGTGCACTGGGCCCCTAGTATTACCATAAGATACATTAAAAACTCGACTTGAGAAAAAAAAACTCGCCTTGAGACTATTGGCATTATACTTTCTCCTTTCAACTGCTTGGCTCTTCAGCATATTTGACACAAACATTTTAAAATAAATTCACCTGGAATTGATATGACTAAAGTGAAAGTAGTTAGGAATAGAGGAATTTTTTTCTAAATAATTGGAAATGTACCTGTAAAGACTAAATAGAACAATCTTGCCTGTCTACCATGGCATTATTCAGTAAGAATCTGAAATAATGAAGGGGCTAGCTTTTAGGTTGAGAAGGTCATAGAATGCAGGGCTGAACTTACAGAGTTGTTTAAATACTATTTCCTGCTGGTGATGGATATCCCTGAATTGATTTAAAGATAAGTTTTTTTCTGTAATTTTCTAATATAACCAAGTATGTTGAATTGATTATATCATTTTATTCTTCATATAAAAATTAAAATTTTCAAGTATTTTTATATTAGCATAATTATTTATTCTTGGAATAACATTTTTTCAATTAAAATAAATTAGAAGCTTGTTTTCTCAAAAACTACATAGGAAGATATTGGTGATTTCCTAGAAGTGAGCAATTGCTTGGTAACATGAGGAATTTATTTTTTCAATAAGTTAATGGAAAATGTCTTAAGTTCAAAACTAATAACTGATCATATTATAATACTGAATTAGTGTTCTGAGTACTTTCTTCGAATTGATTGAAATATCCTTTGCTCTAGTATTCTATTATTTTGAACACTGGAGGCCCAGTACACAAAAATTTGTGCACTCGGGGAGGGGGAGAGGGAGAGGTGTTCCTCAGCCCTGCCTGTGTCCTCTCACAGTCTAGGTACCCTCAGGGGATGTCCATCTGCTGGCTTAGGCCTGCTCCCTGGGCGATTGGGCCTAAGCTGGCAGTCTGACATACCTCTGGCAGCCTGGAGCCCTTGGGGGATGTCCACTTGCCCCCGGGGAGCAGGCCTAACATCCTTAGCACTGCTGAGGAGGCAGGAGAGGCTCCCACCACCACTGCTGTACTGGCAGCCATCAGCCTGGCTTGTGGCTGAGCAGAACTCCTCCTATAGGAGTGCACTGACCACCAGGGGCAGCTCCTGCATTAAGTGTCTGCCCCCTGGTGGTCAGTGTGTGTCATAGTGACCAGTCATTCCCAGTGGTTCTGCTGTTAGGGTCAGTTTGCATATTACACTTTTATTATATAGGATGGTACTACCACACTTAAGATGGCTTCAGAATTAAAGCAAAGTGATATATTCTTTGAAATAGATTTATTATAATTCATTAGCTGATCAAATTATAATTAGAGTCTCAGTTTGGAAAAAAATAAATGAATTACCTAAAGATATTTATATGATTTTTTTCTCAGTTATAATGATCAGGTAATAACTAAGTGTAAAGCCAAATGGCAAATATTACATTCAGAAAAGAAATATTTGAAAAAAAAAATTGTTGCCCTAACTGGTTTGGTTCAGTGGATAGTGTCAGCCTGTGGACTGAAAGGTTCCAGGTTTGATTCTGGTCAAGGGCATGTACCTTGGTTGCAGGCACATCCCCAGTAGGGGTTGTGCAGGAGGCAGCTGATCAATGTTTCTCTCTCATCGATGTTTCTAACTCTCTAACTCTCTCCCTTCCTCTCTGTAAAAAATCAATAAAATATATTAAAAACAAAACAAAACAAAACAAAAAAAACAAACTGTTCAATCAAAGAATTTATCATAAAGATACAGTACAGTACTGCTGTATTTATATTTTACTAGAGGCCTGGTGCGTGAAATTCGTGCATGGGGAGGGGGAGTTCCCTCAGCTTGGCCTGCAAGACACCAGCGTCTCTAGTGCTGGCCTCCGGCCCGAGGTCCCTCACCTCCCTCCACGCAGCTGGGGCCCCTTTCTTCCCTCTGTGCAGCCAGGACCCCTCCCCTTCCCTCTCTTTGTGCAGCCAGGGCAGGGACGCTGGACTTGCATCGCAGCAAGCCCAGGATCCCTCACCCCAGCATCCTGCCCAAGGCCCCACCCCTCTCCTCCCTCCATGAAGCCGGGGTGTGGACGCTGGGCCCACATTGCCCGGGCGACACCACCAGCATCCTGCCCCAGCAACTATGGGTGCTGCCATCTTTGTCGCAGAGTAATGGTTAATTTACCTATTACTCTTTTATTAGATAGGATAATAGAAAGATTTTATTTGCTTGTCTTCATGTTTTTAATCTGAATAAAAGATGTAATGCCAAAAAAGGGTAATATTGAAATCTACATTATATAGATTTCAATATTGCTTGTGTGGAGTTTGCTTTGAGGGGAATGAATTGAAAGGGATGCATTTAAAGGTATCAGAGAATACCAATTCTCTCTATTAAAAAGCAAATGATGTAAGATGCTTAATATAACTTTCTCAATTCAGACAAATAGAAGACTTCCTGTAGAATCTGGTTTTAAGAATTTAAAACAATATTCTTTCCACAATTTTGATATATTTTCAGTTTTTATCTATATACATTTTTACTCATCTCAATATACTAGTCTGGTCTAAGAATTTGGGATATCTTTGCAGCAAATGTTCTCCATATTAACTCAGACTCCTGTATACAAAAAAATAAAACAACAACAGAAAACTTGTAAAGAATTAACTAGCCCTAGTCAGTTTGGCTCAGTGGATAGAGTGTCAGTGTATGGACAGAAGGGTCCTGGGTTCGATTCCAGTCAAGGGCACATACCAGGGTTGGAGACCCTTCCTCTGTTCGGGTCCTGTTCGGGTCTCAGGCAGGAGGCAACCAATCAATGTGTTTCTCTCACATCCGTATTTCTCTGTCTTTCCCTCTCCCACTCTCTCTAAAAATCAATGGAAAAATATTCTCGAGTGAGGATTAAAAAAATAAATAAATAAAATAAAAAGGAATTAACCACAATGTGACAGGGATAGTTCTCAAGGAGTGTCTGTGCCTAGTACTGTGCAACATTTCCTAACTGGCATTTTTTATAATCAATGAGTTAAAAAATTAACCACATCCTTATCCTCATTTCTGTCTTCAAAGTTTGGCACTCATAGGCTCTACAAATGGGCATATAAAAATATTCTAAAAATGTTTTATTTTAGTTAAAAGAATTACATGTATAACCACTCATATTTAGTCCACCTATATAACTTAGAAAAATGAAGATGTTTAGAGGCCCTTCCTTTATGTTAATATTTATTGAATTTGAAGGCTTTATTTATAAATGAAACTCTGTAAATAAGAAAAGCTGCTGGTGTATGGTGCATAGTGACATGAAATTTTTAAAACCATAATTAATTTTTAAGTAGCTAGAACGTTCAAAGTCAATTTCCATTTTGTATAGATCAAGCTTTACCACATTAATGAGTAGTTTATTCGCCCACTTTATTTGGTTTCCATGTGGGTTGCCTTGTCATTTTTTCCCACATTTTCAAGTTTATTGAATTCTAAATAAGTTTTAAGAATGTGGAGTTCTGTGGGTTACAGTTTCATTGTTTCCCCCTTTCTATTATCTCTAATCTCTCTCAATTTTTAATATTCCCCACATGAAAGACATCTTACATGCAGATTGTTATGACAATCTATAATCTTCTTAAGTATTTTACTATTTCACTTGATAAAGTATACATCACTTGTATTCTATTTTTAAAATAAAAGCCTATCTGTAAAGGTTTTGAATATAAACTCATATGTGAGTAACAGGTGAGTCAGAAACAGGTGAGTAAACAGAAGCCCATGACTCAGGAGAAGCTGAACAATGGGTCCTTGGAAATGACAGCTAGGTAAGCAGTGGCTATTTCTCTTAGCAACTAAGTGCCTTGCCCAGGAAGGGAAATTTCTAGCATGGATTCAACCTTTCTCAAACATACAAGCTTCTTAAAAGACCCTAGCAATTTTTATTGACATGCTTCTCCTAAGAACAGGTAGTCAGTCTAAACGTCATGTGGAAGTGACTGGGGGACAATAACCCAAACACCAATGCTATATATCGGCTAAACGTGCTCTCTCTCCCTTCGTAAAAATCCCCACCTTCATCTCACAACCCTGCTGGGTGGCAGGAGTCAGCTTTTCCAGTCCATAGGCTCAGAAGAGAGCTGCTCTCTCTGTTTCCATGTTCTTGGCAGAGTCTCCCCCCCCCCTCTCTCTCTCTCTCTCTCTCTCTCTATATATATATATATATATATATATAGATAGATAGATAAATAGATAGATAGATAGGAGATATATATATATATTTTCTGCATTTCTGAAATAACATTCATTCACTCTGTCTCTCCCAAGTCTACCAGAAGGAAAACTAGATTATGAATAGGAAACATAATCCAGAAGGAAGGTAATGTATTAACTATTACCTAATATCCCTTATTACATAAAAAACAAAGTAACTATTGGGAGATTTGAACCTGATTATAAAAATAAATTTAGATTGTATTGTTTGTGATGAATGGAGATATGTAGGTCACATTTTTGTTGATAGAAATAAGATTTGTATAAGATGTGTATATGAACATATAATATAAATAATATATATGAATATAAACAAAAATATATTTTATATAATAAATATATTTATCATGAAATAAATGTAATGTATTAATATATTAATAGTTATATATATTTCTACATATTTTCTTCACTATTTTTTACTCTTCTTCCTTTTGATCTTGTATCTTAGAAATAGGAAGGTATATAATTTGAATTGAAAGTCTCAAGCTGAACAAGAACAAGGGAGTAAAACACCAAATCCTGTGTTCCTTACTTAAAGTCTTCCCCACAAGATTATAGGAATGTAACAAAAGAATGTTAGATCCTGATAACTGTCCTAGGATAGTTACCCTAAATGCTATTTTTTAGAAAATAATTTATTTTATAACCAATATTAATTTTTGCTTGTATGTTTGCATTTTATTTCATTTTTAGAGGAAATTTGGCACTAAGTTTAATAAAGTAAAATAGTTTAATAAAGTAAAATAGTTTTGCATAGAATTTACAGATTCCCTCTTTTAGAAAAAGTTTATGACTTAGTCCTCAAAGAAATATCATTGCAAATGTAAAAAAATGTTTTTAGTTATTTATTTTGCTATGGATGCTGTATAATTAAACTATCGTTTTTAAATGTTGTAACTTCTGAGGAAAAAATTTGAAAAGACTTAAATGAAAGTGAGTTAGGCACTTCCAAGTGGGGATAGGTGTACTGCTGGCAAACTCTAGTGCCAGTGAACAGAAAAAGAAACAGCAATCTCCTTTTTACACCTTGAAAAGCTATTCTGTAATGGCTAGTGAGAATGACAGTTCTTTGTACCCGATACAGCTATCTTATTAAGAATCCAACTGCATCTGAAAATTGTCACTTTAGTAGAGGCTGGAAGCATGAGACATACATCTCATCCACCCACTTGCACTTCATGGTTTACAATTTTATTGTTTCTTCCCTTGAAATAGAATCTACTATTTAGCTATTAGAGCATTACTTTCCCAGTGCTCTAATTAAGGTTGTCTATGTACTTCCTTTGTCATCCCTATTTTTCAAGAAATTCAAACCGTACTAAGAAATTCTAAAAATTGGCAGTGTATAAAATGTAGCTCTATATTTTTTTCCATTTAAATTAAAAAAAAACAAACAAACAATCATTTGGACCTATGACATGGTTAAGAATAAGGAGGTATTTTCATGCTTTTAAGCTACCTTTTGCAGATTTGACATTTTTTAATTGAATTTACTGGGTGTTGCTGGTTAATAAAACTACATAGGCTTCAGAGGTACAATTCTATAATATATCATCTGTATATTGTATGTGTGTTCACCATCTCATGCCAAGTTTCCTTCCATTACCATTTGATATGTTTTTAAATACAGCAGCCTATGTATAGTATAAGTGAAATTATATGGAAGATTCATATGTAATGAATAAAAAATTAACAAAATTAACATATAGCATAAATGCACAAATCCTGTTTTCATTCTTAATGGAGACTGTTGAAGCCCCTCCTCACTAGCCCCTCAGCACAGCACTGCTCCCATCACACTCTGAATGACTTCCTCAGAATAACAAAGGTGTTACAAATCCTGTCTCCTTCACCTTAGGTGAGACAAATTCTTTGGCTTCATTTGTGCCCATACCTTCCCAGTAGGACCAACTAAAGCTAATCCCCAGCCAATAGGACATCCTTTAACCTTTATTCTCATGACCTTTCTGCTTCCTACACACCTTTAATCAATCCCTTTCTCAAGAACATTGTCTCTGTGTTTAGGGAACCCAATTTAAGGTGCATGAGCACACTGCCTTCTGCTTTTTAATGCAAGTTCATCTAATAAACACAGAGTCAAAGCCTAAAGGAAGGTAGTCTCACTTTAAGATTTTGCCTTCAATATGTACATATTTCAGGCCAAATATTTGCTTAGTTACCAACTTTTTTGGTCAACTACAGTGCTTTTTTTTTCAATAAATATTTTTATGAAACCAAATAAGTAAAATGTTACCTGCATACTTCTTTTGAGGAGTTTGCCAAGTTATTGAACAATGATAGCCTTATCAAATGTATCCAATTTCACTGTAAAATATAAATTTAGCCAATTCAATATAGGAATTACATCAAAGGATTCTTCACACATATCGAGACACTCCAAAGCTCAAACAGGTGACTTCAGTCTCATTCTCCTACCAGTACATGTATTTCACATACCACTAACATATCTTTCCACATTCCCTAGTGACTCCAGTGAAGTCTGGAACTCACACAGTTCAAGTCGCTGGTCACTCTGGTACAACTTACTGCTACATCAAGTGGCAACCAATGTTTTCCCGCCACTATCCGGAGTCATCATTGCCTGTACTAGCTTGGGTCACTTTTTCTTTCAGTTTCATTAGTTAAGTCTCTGCTTACTGCTCTCCAAAGAAAGGTGTTACACTGAGTCACAAACGTCAGGGAAAGAGAAGTGCGTTGACTTTCAGATTTTACCACAAATAAATGTGAAGGCTCTTTATTACACATGGGTCTCATGTATTAGTAGATAACACCATGTCGATGCTAGAGGTGCCAAGTATCAAACCTATCCCGACTTATTTTAATAAAATTATTAATAATACTGCTTTGGAAGAAAATAATCTGGGCCAATTAAAATGGGATGGACGCAGTATCTGAACCAGGTAAATATGAAATAGTTAATAAATGATAACTTGTACCTCTTCTTTCTGTTATTTCACTCCTATGAATTATCCATGGTCCTGCAAGTGGAGCATTTATGAAATCAAAATGTGATCATAGCACTCCCTGTAAAAAAGTCCTTCTGTGCTCCCTCTGCTGCAGAATAAAGAACAAAACCCTTGCATGCCTTATTCACCTGTCTTCTCTTATCCTTCAAACTCTTCCAAGTGTCTCTTGCAGGAGAACTTGACCTCTCCACCTGACATAGATTCGGTGTCTCTCCTTGTGCCCCCATAGAGCCTTGTTTGTACTTTCATGGTAGTTATGAAACGTTTTAAACAGGCTTCATTGTGTTTCCCTAAGCAATTAGACTGCCACAACCAGATGGAAGGGTTTAGCTCCTAGGAAAGTGCCTAACACAAAACTCCTTAAATAGTTGACATAAACTATCAAACAAATAAAACTTCCTTGTCCCTAAGGAACTCGCCATCTAGTGTGAACAGATGCTCTTCAACTTATTAGCCTAAATGCCACAATTATGAATAGATTTTATCCACATAAGAACTGCTCTAGGTTTTAATTCATGCCTTATCTGACTCTCTTATTTATTTATTTAGGATGAAGATTTCCAGAGTTTGGTATATTTGTGATGATGCTTTTTCGCTTTTTTTTTGGCTAAACAGTAGACTTTGAAGCGCCAGTATATGGATCAGGTAACATTGCAACTCACCCTGCCCAGAATTTCCATCTGCTCTGAGCAGACGAAGCCTTCTTAACTGTCAGTGCACTTGAAACATTTAAATGTAAAAGGGCATCTAGTCAAATGTTCTCATTTAAACAGAACTATGTTGGTTTTACATACAAATAGACAGACTGGAGAGGAGCAGCAGAAGTTAAATTTCAGTGACAACAGACCCATGACAGAACGTGATTTGTGAGTTACTCGGAAATCTGTGGTGGTGTGGCTGTGGACACAATGGGAGGTTGAGCATGAAGTCTCCCTCCTAGAAATTCAAAACCCTGTTCCTGTGCTTCCTCCATGGCCTATTAAATTTTTTGCGGGAAACGAGTAAAATCGGATCCACCAGGGAGACTGTCAATGGCCATGAGGAAACATACATTGGAACCTCTAGTTGGAACCGGCAAAAATAAAAATGTTTTACGTCGTTGTCGTGTGTGTGCCGCTCATAAACTACGCAGTGAAACGCGGTACATGTGCAAGCTTTGTAATGTACCCCTGCACAAAGGAAAGTGTTTCGAACGCTACCACACAGTGGCGGGAAAATGCCCACTTACAAAGTGTTAATAGGGATTCTAAGCCAAGGAGCTTTATTAAAACCATAGTAGTGGTCATGGTGAGGTGATTTTTTTTATACAATTCACATCTCCTGGAGATAGAGATATTTTCCTTCTACCCACCAATTTCTCCCACTCTAAACACCACACCCAATGCCCACAGAAACACATACACTTGGCATTAGAATCATTAAATGGTGATTCAGTGATAAGGATAGGAGTATGCCACATCCTTCAGAGGCATGAGTATTGAAAAAAGATGGAGTTCCACTAACCTATATGTCCTAAGAAAGAGAATAGAATATGGTAGTAAAATTACAAAAAGAAGGAATAAAAAGATTGCTCACTTCTTGAGTTACTCTGCAGATGAAACCATCTAAAATTACGGGACATTATAGGGTAAGTAAGGTGTTGTTACTACAGAGTTTTTTAATTTTTTTTTCAGTTGTCCTCTGCTGGAGCCTGGGAAACGGACAGCATGGTTAAGTTACAGGGTCAAAAGATCAGGAGTGGCCGGCCCACCTCTCTCCTAGGCCAGGGAGTCTGTAGTGGAAGTGAAGCGAGGCGCAGAGTGGATATTTATGGAACTGCTGGGGACAAGCGCAGCTCTTTCATACATTGCGCTACGGCATCCTCATTTCTAAAGAGCCACCGTGCAAGGGAGGGAAACAACTGAAGCCTTTAAGAAGTTGGGAGATCTATTCAGGAATCAGAAATTGATGAGATGTAAGCAGTTCTAGCTGGATATCTTTACCAAAGACCACTTCAAACAAATAGTCTAAAAATGTTAGAAATATAACCACTACTTTAAATAAAATACCATTCGGGTGTAAAAATTTACACTATCTGGGTGAGGGAAGAAAGCAAACTTTGTTAAATTATTAATATTTCATATTCAACTTTTAAAGAACACCAAGAAAATAAAATTATTAAAACTGTTATAGTCATATCTTTATTATAAAACAATGAACAAGTATTATGGCTAACATGAAAAGTCTTCATGTTAAAAGTAGGAAATAAGGCTTTGTATTGTGTACTTTTGATTTGGGTCATAATATAAAACAAGGTTTTGGGAATTTTTAATATTGTGAAGCAAAATGAATGAAGGGTAAAACGTAGAGGAAATTAAAATTGTGTTGATATGTTTTTAATCAGATATATTTCTTGTATAAAGTTATGGTTCCAAATGTTGTTGAGCAGCTGCTTACATAAGGATCAATAAT
The DNA here is from genome assembly GCA_004026665.1 of Murina feae. Taxonomy (NCBI): domain Eukaryota; kingdom Metazoa; phylum Chordata; class Mammalia; order Chiroptera; family Vespertilionidae; genus Murina; species Murina feae. The sequence continues at coordinate 16,570 of PVJC01020529.1, forward strand.
CTGATGGAAGTTGTTATAGTAAAATTTACATGGAGAAAAGAGCAGTAAAGCACATATATTTGGAGCAATTTCTTTGGGGGGGGGGGCAAGGGTGTCCTGGAAGGGGTCAGTGAGGGAAAAAGAAAGACATATGTAATGCTTTCAACAATAAAGATTTTTAAAGGCTATTTGACCCTATATATCTCATAATATAATCTCAAACGTAGTTCTTAAGATATACTCAAAGGATTTCTTTTGAATTTGTGACCCTGAAAGGCATATTGCTAGTTTATAATATTGTATCCTCATTTTTAGCATTTAATCATTGAAAGCTCTGAAAATGCTTTTATCCATGTTTCAATGGAGAAATATGATGTGGTTGGTCACAGAGTGTCAGTGTGCCAATGTGCACTGGACTTCCACAGAATATATATACAGAACTTAACTGTTTAACTGCTTTATATAATAATAATAATAATAATAATAATAATAATAATAATAAACCATTATTCATGAATTAGCTTGCTTTTCAACTTCAGCCATGTTGTCAGGTGCTGGAATTATTTTCTCCCTTTCCTCTTTCTACTCATATTCCTTTCCACTTTTTGGGGGGGCTTTTATTTTTACCTTTCTCTTGGGTGAAATACTTTTAAAGTTGTTATCAATCTGTAGCATTTAAGAAAAAAGTTGGATATGTTTATATTCAATAAATAATTATATAGAGGCTACTACAATAATTGTGCTTCTATTATCTTACATATGTGCCTTGTTTTCTCATTTAAAAAGTGAACTCATAAACCTCATCTCATTTTATGATTGCACAGTCTAGTTAGCTTGATTAGTTTTTCCATTTTGCTTATATACTCTCTGTACCAGGAGCAGAGATTGCCTTATTTATTGCCCTCATCAGGAATATTAGTTCCTCTGCTGCATATGTGGATGCCTGGTGACTACGTCTAGTAATTCAGAGGACAAATAGGCTATAAGCACAGAACAACTGTGTTTCATTCCCAAAGTACCTGTTACAGCAAAATAATCATTGTGTTGCTTGTGGGGGAAAAAAGTCATTTCATTTCATAGTCATTTTCATCTCTGAACACATTCAATAATTAAAATGGAAAAAATGTAATAACAAGAGAAAAATCTATTTAGCTTCAAAATTAAGAACCATAAGTCAAAATATTCTGTTTTGCATACAGAATTTTTAACACTGACATTTTAGTTTTCAACATAAGTCGTTTCTAAAACATTAACAAGTTAAATTATGTCCTCCTAATGAAAAAAAGATTTTAAAGATTCATTGTTAAAGATTGATATTGCAATAAATACTAAGAATATTTGCATTTGTTCGTAGATGGTAATAGTGTGACACTAAACTATAATAGGTTCCTCATAAAAATTATATTTGACAATATATTTTGGATGTCTACTATGTGGGTTTCAAAGGCACATAAATCCTCAGGAAGCTTAATTATTTTTTAAAAATGCAAATGATAATAAAGAGAAGTAAAGAAGAATTTTGAGAAGTAAATACTGGCCAAATTTGTGGTAAATACTGTACACATTCATAGGCAACTGACTAGAAATTGTGTAGGTTCACATAGAACACAAGTTTGGAAATCTTGAGCTTATAGAACTGAAGTCACGTCAGAGAAGAGATTTAGGAGGCACAGATTTTAGAGACTGACCAGTCGAGGGATGCCAGATGAGAAAACTAACAAGTTGTAAGACATAATTGGCCATAATTTTAACTACTTTGGAAACTCAAGTAAAAAAAGAGGAGAGAAGTCTCATTCCAACAAAGTGATATGGTCTTTGGTGATTTTAATTTTAGTTATTATAGCTTCAAGTTTTAAATATGCATCTGGTTTCTCTTTTATAGTTTCCAGTCCTTTAGTGAAATTTTTGATATTATAGTTTATATCCTTGATCATATTAACCATAGTGATTCTAAAGTCTGTACATGATAATTGAGTACCTGAATTAATTATAAATATATTCTTATCATCTGTTGTTCTTCATAATCGTTTTTGTCAAGTAGTTTTGGCTCATTGTATTTCCATTTGTTTTTGTTATTATAATTGTTTTAAAACATTTAATTGTAAAATAATTGTACATACATAGAAAAATTGCAAAAATGCTACATTTATGCATACTCCTTACTGAGCTTCTCCAAACATTAACATCTTACATAAACATAGCACATTTTTAACTAGCAATATCTCAATGTGTTTTTTTTATAATTCTCTTTATTACAAATCTGGTAAAGCAAATTAATAAAATGATTAAAACTACATTTAGAGAGCTCATTGACAAACAGTATTTTGATATATTTTTTCTAATCAGTCTGGAATAAAATATCCAAAGGTGATTTTAAATAATTTTAATAGCACCATTAATATTTATTTAACATTATTTTCTGTGTCATGTTTAAGTTTTAGAGTCACAGAAAGGATTCTGAGATCAATTAAAAGCTCAATATATTTTCTACTAGTCACCCAGTGCATGAAATTGTGCACAAGTGGAGGGGGTGTTACTCAGCCTGGCCTGCACCCTTTCCAATCTGGGAACCTCACAAGGATCGGGCCTAAATTGGCAGTCAGACATCCCTCTCACAATGTGATACTCCTGGCTCCTAGCTGCTCACCTGCCTGCCTGATCACTGCTAACCACTCTGCCTGCCAGCCTGCTCACCACCAACTACCCACCCCACTGAGCTTCTTGCCTTCAACTGCTCTCCCTGCTGGCCTGCTCACCCCAACTGCCTGCCCCTGCTAGCCTGTTTGCCCTCAACTGCCCCTCCTGCCAACCTGCTCACCCCTAACTGTCCCCCTTGCCAATCTGATCACCCTGAATTGCCCTTCCCTGGCCTGATTATTCCCAACTGACCCCCACTGTCAACCTGCTCGCCTCCAACTGCCCTCCCCCTGCCAGCCTCATGGCCTCCAAGTGCCCTTCCCGGGCAGCTTGCTCTCCCCAAACTGCTGTAAAAATGAAGGAACTTCTACCATTTGCAACAGCATGGATGGAGCTGAAAACTATTATACTAAGTGAAATAAATCAGTCAGAGAAAGATAAATGTCATATAATCTCACTCATTTGTGGATTATAATGAACACCATAAATGGATGAACAAAGATAGATCTAGAGACAGAGAAGCATCCATTGATCAGATGCTCAAACCTCAGAGGGAAGGAAGGGGAGGGTGGGGTTAAGGGGGAGAGATCAACCAAAGGACTTGTATGCATGCATATAAGCATACCTAATGGATACAGACATGAGGTGGGGGGGGATAGGGCATGAGTGGGAGGATGAGAGGACAATAGGGGGATAAGGACACATTTCTAATATCTTAATCAATAAAGGGAAAAAAATTTTTAAAAGAATAATGGGCATTTCAGCATATATCTCCTTTAATTTTGAAGGCAACTTTATGCATATTTCTCACTTTCTCCCTTAAATATCTGGCTATATAAGATATTCACTGCATAATAGATGTCATTACAATATCACAGAAAATTTAAAAGGGCAACCTTATTAGGATGCAAAGACAAATCACACACTAGGGAAAGAAATGTGCTATACATATATTCAAATATGTTCCTATAAATAGTAAAATAAAATAAAATGAGAAAAAATAATAGGCACAAATTTAAGTATACACATTCCATCAGAGAATATTAAAGTTTTCAGTAAGGATTTAGAGTTCCTCACAACATACTCATTAGGAAAATACAAATTATAGCCTCAGTGATATGCCTATATTCATTCATCAAGATAGCTACAACTAAAATATTACAAGTTTCAAGTATTAATGATGGTGTGAAGGACTGGGAGTCTCCATATATTAGTACAACTGTTCTGGAAAACTGGTTATCTACAAAAGGTAATATACATTTGGTAGCTGGTCTCCAAAGATGGCCTCCAAGTGAATAGTGATTCTAGAATCCAGACCCTTGATCCATCCTCCTTGAATAGACCTTCTTTTTTTGACTAGCTAAAACAATCGAATGACACAAATGAGATGGTTTGAGATTTTTGAGGCGTGGTCATCTGAAGCTTTGAAATGTCATCCTGGACCTCCTGAACACTCCCTCCCAGAGCCCAGTGCACATTCTGTGAGAAGCCTACAAAACATGTAGAAGCACAAGTGATGTGTAAGGGATTTGGGAACACCTAGATGAGCTCCCAACCACAAACCATCATTAATGGTCAGTCATGTGATAAAGCCATTTTTATACCAATCTGGTTCATCTGAGCCTTTACATGGTTCCAGACGCTATCTAAAGGCAGCAATGATAATCAGAACAATATAACTAAACTCAATAAATTCTTAAGAGATTATGTATGTATCCACCTGAATGCATGCCCAAGAATATTGATAACAATACTACATGTAACATTATAAAACTTGAAACAATTCAAATGTCTATTAATAAGAAAAAGATAAATATAACAAAAAATTTAAAAACAAAACTACTAATATATACAACAACAAGGGAAATTTCATAGACATTATATCTCAGTGAAAGAATCTATATCCCAAATAATATGAATGTATTAATATGAAATTAAAGTGCAGGCAAAGTCCATCAATAGTGTTTGAAGTCAGAATGATGGTCATGTATGCTATTTGGGAGACAGAACTGACTGAGAAGAGGCACTATAAAACTGTCCTGTGCATGTGCAGATGCCAATATATTCATTGAGCTGCACGCTAAAATGTAATGCAATTAATTAGGGGTTTTTTTGCATGCCTGCTATGTTTCATTAAAATGTGTTTTGTGTTTTTTTTAAAAAAAGTACAAGAACATATACTGGTGCCTGGAATAAAAATAAATATTTTATCCTTTTGTTTCTCACTCCTTTGTATTTTGCAAACAAAGACACTAAATTTTAGGTTAAGTAGTCATGGAGGCATGATCTTAGAAAGAAAATAATGGCAATGAAGATAGCAGTGAAGGATGAATTGATAAAACATGTGACGGGCCTTGGGGTAAGAACAACAACAAAATTCCTGCGCAATGTTTTCTGTAGATAATGGAGACAGAAGTGATGTGAAAATATGTAAAGGAGTGGAATTTTACGAATTTACCAGTTTGTGTTGTAGCATTTGTAGTGGCAATAAACTATTCAATGGAATGTCAAGTGCACGATAGAAATTGAAGGCTGTGAGACAGTAGTGATGTCATAACAAAAGCGCTGTAGAGTTATCTGTATATCTGACTATTTTAAATTCATAAGAAGGGGTTGAGATATCTCTGTAAGGAGCATGGTGAGAGACTTCCAATAACACATACTACATGTTTTATATGTTCTTCTCTACCAAATCTCAATAGTTTGGTATTAGAGGAATAAAGGTATGATCCTGTAAAGAAAAAGAAAACTGGAGACAGGAAAAACAGTAAATAAAATATTTAAAATATTTTTGGAAACTAGAGACTAAAAGGAAGTGAAAATTGAACTTGTTGGGAAAACAAAACAATTATCTGGCACCTCTCAAGAGCCATGGAGGTTGAAAACTGGACATTTGGGGTCAAGAATCCTATATAATAAAGAGCTAATATGCTAATTAGACAAAACAGCCAAATGGCCTTCCGGAAGTCCTTCCAGACGACGTTCAGGATGAAGCCAGGGATGCGAGGGCCAGCAGAGGCTGTGAAGGGCTGTGTGGGCTGAGTCCCTTGCACGAATTTCGTGCATTGGGCCTCTAGCCAATTATATGCATGATGATATTTTCCTCGGGTCAGGTTTAGCTGCCTTGGTAAAGAGGTGAAAATGACATATTTCAGTTGCTCAGAATTTTTAGTTTTATGTATGTCAGTTGCAGGGGTAGATAGAGGCTCGATTGAAGTAGGCAACATGGTAAATAGCCTCTATAGGAAGAGTATATGGCAGAGATTATAGATTGAGAGAAAGGAGTACAATTAGAAGCTGAAAATTTAAAAATGTTAAGGAACAACTACAGAGCTAATGATTGCTAAGAATGAAAAAAAAATATTATTGTTAGAGATACATTTTAAGATTTTAGATAATATATTCACTCAACATATTTATTGAGTACCTCCTTTCTGAGAAATTGCTCTTAGCATTGTGGAAATGAAGGTGGGACAAGTTTTCTGCTCTTATGAAGCTGAGATTCTGGCAGGTGGATAGCAACAAAATAAAAAAAGAATTTGCTTGATAATCTTTATTGCAGAGGTGACCGAGGGTAAAAGAGAATACTTCCAAGCTCTCTCAACCAGGGCAGTTGTTTAACGATGTTACACAGACAGTGTCAGGCACTCATGTGCCATCCAATTGGGAGAATCATCAGCTTGTAACACAGGGAGGTACTTCTATTGTTGCATGGGCTGAAAATTAAACCCTATCCTCACCACAGCACAGGCGGGACACTATCCTGACCCAGGGAATGGAACTAAGATCAGAAAGCCGCAGGGTCACGAAGATCCCAAGAAAAGCCACTGTAAAGCTCACTAGTAGAAAGTAGCCAGCTTTTTCACAGAAAGTGTCAGAGACAGAGAACCAGCTTGCAACCTGATTGGCTAAAATATGTGTCCTATACAAAGAAGGGATATCCCAGTATACATTTGCTTATGGTAAAAAACATCAAAGAACTCTAGCCAGTTTTCTCAGTGGTTAGAGAGTGGGTCCCTCAGTTGCAGGTTTGATCTCCGATTCCTTTGGTACAGTAAATTAAGAAGATTTCTGATTCTTTATTGAGAAGATGATTAAAGTTATTATTAGAAAACAAAAGTATTAAATTTGTTGATCTTGGATATGTTTATGCTTATCTTATCAGTATTGTAATGTGCTTATAGTCTAAGCTCATTGCATGTGTTAGTCATACACAATTATACTCTTTATTGACTCTATAAAATCACCAAATCTTCTTGATATTATTATTCAATAAGTACCTGAAGTGTGTCAACCTACCTGGTGTTCATTATCTAAAATGGGCACATCAGTAATGCTGGCTATTTAACAAATTATTTTAAAACTTAGTGGTATAAAAACAATTGTTTTTTGTTTGTTTGTTTATTTATTTATTTATATTAGTCAGGGTTATTTTTACTTTTCTAAATGTATCTTTATTGTTGAGAGTATTACAGATGTCCCCTATTTTTCCCCATTGGCCCCTCCTTCCAGCCTCCCAGGCTTTCATCACACTATTATCTGTGTCCATGGGTTAAGCATATTTGCATATAAATTCTTTGGTTAATCTCTTCCTGTCCCCACCTCTCCCCTTCCTCTAACTTTTGTCAGTCTGTTCCATGCTTCTATGTCTCTGGATCTAGTTGTTTGTTTGTCAGTTTAGTTTGTTCATTAGATTCCAAATATAAGTCAGATCATGTGAGACTTGTCTTTCTCTGACTGGCTTATTTTGCTTAGCACAATATCCTCCAGGTTCTTCCATGTTCAAAGGGTAAGAGATCCTTCTTTTTTATAGTTGCATAGTATTCCATTGTATACATTACCACCATCTACTGATGGGCACCTGGGCTGCTTCCAGTTTTAGCTATTGTAAGTCATGCTGCTATGAACATAGGAATGCATATATTTTTTTCTAATTGGTGTTTCAGGATTCTTAGCATATATTCCTAGAAGTGAGGTCACTGGGTCAAATGGCAGCTCTATTTGTAATTTTTTGGGTTTTTTTTGTTTTTGTTTTTTTTTGCTAATCCTCACCCAAGGTTATTTTTCTATTGATTTTCAGGGAGAGTGAAAGGGAGGGGGAGAGACAGAGAGAAATAAAGATTGATGTGTGATAGGCATTAATTTGGTTACTTCCTGCATGCACACAGGCCTCAGCAGGAGACTGAACCTGCAACCAAAGTACATACCCTTGACTAGAATTGAACTCGAGACCCTTCAGTCTGTGGGCTGACGCTCTATCTACTGAGCCAAACCAGCTAGGGCTATTTTTAATTTTTTGAGGAAACTCCATACTATTTTTCAAAGTGGCTGAACCAGTCTCCATTTCCACCAGCAGTGTACTAGGGTTCCTTTTTCTCCACATCTTCACCAGCACTTGTTTGTTGATTTATTGGTGGTAGACATTCTGACAGGTATGAAGTGGTACTGCGTGTGCTTTATTTGCATCTTTCTGATGATTAGTGACGCTGAGCATTTTTCCATATGTTTCTTGGACATTTGTATCCTCTTTGGAGACGTATCTATTTAAGTCCTCTGCCCATTTTGTAATTGGATTGTTTGTCTTTCTTTTGTTGAGTTGTATGAGTACTTTATATATTTTGAAATTAACCCCTTATCGGATATACCATTGGCAAATATATTCTCCCATACAGTAGCCTACACTTTCATTTTGATGCTGATTTCTTTTGAGGTGTAGAGGCACTTTAGTTTGATTTAATTCTCTTTTTTTATTTTTTCCTTTGTTTCTCTTGCCCTAGGTGAATTCCATGGTATTTTTAAACACTAATAATGAACTCTCAGACAGAGAAACTAAAAAAAAAAAAAAAAAAAAATCTCATTTACCATCACAACAAAAATATAGTAAGATACTTTGGAATAAATTTGACCACGGAGGTAAAACACCTGTACTCATAAACATACAGGATGTGAAAAAAAGAGCTAGAAGAAGATATAAAAAGTGGAAGAATATACTTAGTTCATGAATTGTAGATTGAGCATCATTAAAATGTCCATATTACTCCAGACAATTTATAGACTCAATGCAATTCTTATTAAAATATCAATGGCATACTTCAAAGAGCTAAAACAAATACTCCAAAAATGTATATGGATCAAAAAAGACCTTGAATAGCCACAGCAAACTTGAGAAAGAAGAACAAAGTTGGAGGGATCATAATACTGATATCAAGTTACACTACAAAGCCACTGTAATCACAACAGCCTGGTACTGGCACAAGAACAGGCATATAGATCAATGGAACAGAATAGAACACCCAAGCCATTAGGATCAATTAATATTTGACAAAGGAGGCAAGAACATACAATGGATTAAAGAAAGGCTCTTCAATAATTGATGATGGGAAAATTGAACAGGTACATGGAAAAAAAAAATGAAACCAGACCACTAACTTACACCATACATAAGAATAAACTCAAAATGGATAAAAGACTTAAATGCAAATTGTGAAACCATAAAAATCTTAGAAAAAAAAGTAGGCAGCAAAATATCGATATCTTATGCAGTAAAACAATCTTTCATTATGCTCACAGACGATTGGAGGTAAAGAATTTAGTAAGGGATTCGACTCTACTCCACAGTGCCCTGGAACACATATGGAAGACCGGAAGCCTGGGCTGGAACTGTAAAGGGTGAACTAGCTAGCTGAAGACCAAAGGGGAAGGGAGGGGCCCAGGGAGGATATAGGCCTCTCGGCCTGGACAATTAAACAGCCATAAACCAAGGACAGACACATCTCTGGCCTGAGCAGCTTGGAGACTCACCGGAGGAATAAATCTCTGGTCAAGAGGAAAAAAAAAAAAAAAGAGTCCACTTTACTCTTTTAAGCAGAGAAGCCAGCGGTTTCAGTCTCAAGTCTCCAACTTGAACAGATGACATGAATACGTGAAGGACAAAAAGACACCGAATATCAGGGGTATGGGGGAGAGAAGCATATTGTCACAGAGGACAGAGGAATGCTGCGAAAGAAGGAGAAAGAAGGAGGGGCGCCACATGGGCTTCGGCCTTAGCAGAGTGAGCAATGAGGAAAGCAAGGGGGTCCTAAGCTGGGGAAGGGTCCAATTAGAAAGGGCCGTGAAGAGACAAAAAACAAACAAACTATAGCCTTTATAATGCCTCAAGACAAGAGACTAGTGGCCACCCTTCTTAGGGCACCCCTCCGTCTCTCCTTATCCAGGAAAGAAAGTTTTAGGGTTAGAATTAGAGGTAGTATTTGCTTGCAATAAAGTTTCTTCTGCTTGCAATAAAGTTTCTGTACTTCTCAACAACCATCTTTTGTCTGTGGCTTTATTCTTTAAATTCATCTGGAAGAGAACCCAGGATAGGAATCACCCTTGTGCACTGTTCAATTAAAAAAAAAAAACATACACACACACACACACACACAGACACGCACACAAAAAAACCCAAAAACAACAACAAACAAAAAACCCTAAATCAGAATAATCTGAACTCTATAGTTTATCCACATGTTTAGTGGTTGATGCTGGCTCTTGGCTACAAGTCCCTAGTTATCTTCATGTGCTGCATTTGTGAGAGCTAATTTAGGCTTTCTCTCAGCATGGTTGTGGGTCCCCAGTGCCAAATGAGAGGTAGAGGGAGGCAGGGGGAGAGGTTATGTCACCTTTATGACCTAGACTAGGAGTTAATGCAGCATTATTTCTAAATATTCCTTCAGGCACAGAATATTGCACAGATTCAAAGGAAAGACGGATTCTGCCTCATTTCTGAAAGTCATACAGGGTTTGGCAAAAGTATGTTTACAGTTGAGAGTATGCAAAACAGAGTTTATTCTTGTATAATTATTTATTAATTACTAGAGGCCTGATGCACAAAATTCATGCAAGGGGCTAGGTCCTTGCAGCCGCAGTGGCTTGTCTCGGCCCTCGTAGCTCCAACATCTGGAAGATCATCCCGAAGGACGTTTGGTCTAAAATTAGTATATTATGCTTTTGTTATTGTAAAAGCATATTATTTTCAATACAAAACAACTGTAAGCCTACTTTTGCCTTACCCTATATATTCTGTAATATTGCTGTTGTCATTTTTGAAAAAATGTAATTTGCCCACTGGGTAATATAGTATTCTTTAGAGAGAGATGTTTTAAAAGGGGTTAATCTCTTTTAGGTTTCATCACTACTTTGCTTGTGCTATAGAAGCATAATGTGGAAATGCATTCATTTTGTCTAATGACACTGAATAATGTTTTATAGAGTAGGTGATAGTCAAGTGATCTATTTAAGGGAAAGTTGTAGTTTATCAGGTAAAGAAAATTAATTCATTCTATTACCCAGTACATGGGTGAGAGAGTAATGGCCTGTTCAGGAAAGGATGACTGTTTATAGTAAAGAAAGAAGAGTTTGGGAAGGTCAAATAGAAGTCCATTCAAGCTCTATTTCAAGGAACAACCGATAACTGTTACTTTAGTTCAAATATGCTGATTCATATATGCATGCATTTTAAGTAGACATTATTACTATCTGATAATCTAAAACCAGAGAGAATGCTTCCTGGTGTTAATTAAGATTTTTAGAATTTAAATATATTATATAATCAGTAAAAATGAGGTATTTATTAAGGACTGTTCCCTAATTTTCATACATAATAAAAGGCTAATATGCAAATTGTCCCCTTGGGAGTTCAACCAGCTGGTAGTTTGACCACTCACTATGATGTGCACTGACCACCAGGGGGTGGTGCAGAACAAAGGATGGCCTCGGCTGGCAGCCGGCAGCTGGGGAAAGGAAGGCCCCGGCTGGGCCTGATTGCTGGCCAAGCCAAGGGACCCTACTCCTGCATGAATTTTGTGCACCAGGCCTCTAGTTATACATATATTGGTATATACATTATGTTTAATGGTAGAAATGTCTAGTTATCACTAGTGATAACTATGCAATCTTCCCTTCCATGGTATACAATTGTAGTTTAAAAGTGGCTTCCAGCTAAGGACTATATCTATGAGCCTGTGTTTCCCATGGCTATCATTGTCCCACGTGAGCAGTTCTTAGCACTGGGATATGAAGTCATATATGCTCTTTCAGTCTGATTTTTAAGGGAAGTTGTGTTTTTCCTCCCACAACTGCATGCTGATAATAAGACCTGGGGACAGAAAAAAACTGCATAAAAAAAATAAATCTATATTCTTGAGTAAACATGTGGAATAGAACTACCTAATAATTAGAAACATCTAAATTAATGACAATATCAGCAAAATATTAACAGATATTATGTTTAAGCCAATATACATTTTGAGTCTATTTGTTACAGTACTAGTAAGTTATCCTAATCTAACTAATACAAAGGAACCATAGTACACACACTGAGGTCTGTCAGTAGTCTGTTAATTTATACACAATTTAATTTTTAAGATAGCCAAATTTGACCTAGTCGATCTAACTTTTTTCTTTGCATATGACATTTTCTGATTTGTATGAAGTATATTTCAAAACCATTATTTTTTAAAGATGAAAAACATCATTAAGACAGGACTAATTGCTTTCAATAAAACAGTATATCAGTGAAGATTTTTCCAGGGGGATATAGGCCATGGAGTCCATCATAAGCATTGGGAACGTTCTTTTCCTAGATAGTTGTCAGGAGAAAGATTTCTTAGCACATCATGGCATCTACAGGGTGGGGCAAAAGTAAGCTTACAGTTGTTCATATGGAAAATAATACAATCTAAACTAATAAAAGCGAAATATTAAAATTAACCGTTTCTCCGAGACAGGGTAAGCCACGCCCACCAGCCAATCAGAGCGGCTGTATGCAAATTAGCCCAGCCAACATGGCGGCCGCCACTCACGGACCTGAGTAAACAGCCCTTTCCATTGCGGCAGGAGGGAAAGTGAAGCTGTGCCCTTCAGCTCAGCTCTGAT